>SNQJ01S0119368.1:0-14067 GCA_010110895.2 Picea sitchensis
GGTAGGCTAGTATAATCATGGTGCATGTCCATGAAAACATATTCATAAAAGAGTCTAGCAAAGTAATGTGGAACCTCATAATTTCACGACAAATTCCCATATGCTGCCATAAAACTATTATAAACATGTCCTGCTATGTTGGGGTGCTTAAAATATTGCACCTTCAACATATTTCTCTTTCGCCCCTCTTTGAAATTGAACATAGAAATTGCATCTTCTTTTGAAACTCTAATTTTTACTACTTCCCATTTATTGGGGCCCACCACCTCCAACTTTTGTCTCATAAAATTGATAAAACTATCAGTCATTGGCCTCATGTTTTGATATCCATCCATAAAGTTTTGCAATGAATGAAATACAATCTCCAAGCTTTGGTTACTCTCTCGAGGGAGAACCAAGCACCTCAAATCATTTTGTAGCCTGCTTTTAACACCTGACCATCGTTCGAGGGTCATTTCTTCAATATACCCTTCCCAAGGAATCTCATGAACAACATATGAGGGATAGGTGGATGTAGGAAAGTAATCTTTTGTTTCATGATAACACCCCCTGAATCCACTTTCACCCTCTTCACCAACATTGGAATATTCATGATAACCACTCTCTCTTTCATTATCTTCTCTCACATTAAACTCATCCTCTACACATACACATTTGAAACTAATTATAACATTTAACAGAAACAAAAAAACATAAAAAAATTAAAAATACGCACACACACATACACACACATATATAACATAAACATAAATACACAAAAATAAAAAATAAAAAAAATTACCAAACATATTTTCTTGTCGTGATGTATTCCCTACATTCTCTAGTGTTGGAGTATTAATGTGCAACCCATACAATAAATTTGCATCTATAGCACTATTTTGAGCACATTGTCTAGATGATCTATTCACAAATTCATTTGACAATATCCTCGTCTGACTATTTTTCCTTTGGTCACTATTTCCCCTCCCATATTCGCTTCCCTGCTGAGATATGGGTCTCTGACATACTTGGTGTCACATTCAAAGAAGGTGTTCCTCTTCCTCCTTCATTGGATAGTGTAGAGCGTTTGTGATGCATTTTTGGAGACTCTTGTCTCAACATCTCGCCTCGATATATATCTTTTGAAAATCCATGAATGTGAAAGTTCATAAGTTATAGAAACATAAAATGGAAATATAATTTATAAAACAACTTGAAGGAATTTAAGCATTTATAACAACTTCAAAGCATCAAAGACATATATTGAAAAAACTAACAACTATATTTTTTACAATGATGTTGTATGTAATGAACATGAAAATATTTAAATATATATATAAAAAAAAACAGCATGTAGAAGATAATCTATATTTATGTGTAAATTGTAGAAGGTAATTTATAAGATAATCTATGTGTAACATGCTAAAAATTAAAGGAAAAAAATATAGCTACCTAAAACATAAATATTTATTTTAATTTCTAAACATTAGATACATGTATGTTATAATCAACAAGACATTAAAACTTCTTATCCATAATCTATTGGCGTAAAAACAATAAGTGACCGAACATTTACTTAGTTGAAACAAGAAACAATATTACCTAATACACTACTATTATCCTCTTAGATATATGCTTAGAAAAATATTTAAGGGATCAGTAATCAAACACTGAGCAAAGATCTCATCATGAACCTTAGAACAAATTTCCAAGAATAAATTTTAGGGTAAAATATCAAAAGACTAACCAACATGCCGATCATCAAGTAAAAGGGTTGAAACAAGACACCACTGTCTAGTCTAGAGGCTAAAAGAGAGGCCAATAACAACCTTAATAAATTATATCAAAAAAATACAAAACTTCTACAATAATAGACAAAAGTATTAACAATTATGGGGTTTCCCTATCAAACCCCGTTCGGGGTACTAAGAGTTGCAAGGTAAGTAAAAATACACAGGTGGCACCAACAATAAGAGAGGACATCGACAACATACACAGGGTGGAATCAATAAGGAGATGAGGAGGGAGGCACCAACAAGGATAAGAGGAGGAAAACACCAGCAATGAGAACTAGAAACCCCAAAAAACAACCAAGAAGAGATCTACACCAGGATGAAAAATAAACTTAGGGGTCAGCGACAACAAGAGGTTAGAGAGGTAAGCCCACATTGGCTTAATACACCAAGAATAATTTTCCTAGAGGGGTCGTAACAACTCAACAATATGAACAAGAAGGAGCACCTCGAAGGGGAATGTTCTTTCCCTAACCAATGCAAGAACTACAAACAAAACTTATGAGACAGAACTAGATAGTTGGTCGAGTAGCCAAGGAAAAGAATAATATGACCCATCTAATCCCCCCCCCGATTATGGGTGTAAGAACACATAATATCATTCCCCCATACCCTTAGCGCAATTGGGCAGCTCAGTTGTTGTGATGGTGTGGGATTGTCAGAACTTCCTTCTTGCATTCCATACCCACAGAAATACTTAGATCAAAACTTGGCTTAGAAGAGGGTGTGTGTGTAAAGAGCGAGGATAGGTCTCTTTTATAGTTTTGGTAGGCAGGTTAGGGTTAGCATATTATTCCTAACTTTAGGGTTAGGTTTAAACCCTAATAATTAAATAATTTAAACAAATAATATTTTATAACATATAATATTAATTTTTCAATCATAAAAGTCAACAAGAAAAAAACAAGTCAAGGAGAGGGGATCCAATGTCAACGAGGCTAGCTTTCTTTAGGAAGAAGAAAATAACCAAACAAAAAATCCATACAACAATTAAGGGGGGACATAACTCAAGCAAGGGGGGTTTCAAGAATAAGTCAACAAGGTAAGTTCTTCTTTAATGACAGAATGTCCACATGAGTCTCATGATATAACTTATAAGTTTTTATCATCCCAACATGCGAGGAAGATTAATGATGTGAGCATGCCCTTGTTCTTAACTTCTCCTAGGTCTCTTGGACCATCCCAAGACAGAAGAGGGTCACACATTATCTCGACTTGGTACTTAACCAAGAAACAAAATAAAATAAGAAGACGTAAATATCCAATGGGTTACCCTCTCTTTTATATGGCTCTAAATAGAACTCATTTTTACATAGATTCTTCAAGGAGAAATGGAACTAAGTGGATTGGACTCAAATTTCATTTTCCACTAATTTTAAAATTAAATTAATTTAAAATCAATGGTTTGGATTTACCTTCAACCTAAATAAAAACAACCAACAACAACCAATGACCCTTGTGTTAATCATAATGACTCTTACTTGTATAAGTAATAAGGTTGATTAAGATCATAATCTTATCCATATCAACCAAGCATGTGTTACTTACTCTATTACACTTACTTAACAAGACTAAATTACTCATCCATATTAAAAAAGAAAAATATAGCTAAATAATAATGTGAAAACTTATTAAACATCATGAGTTTCATATTGATTTTTTTAACCATCATAATAATTTTTATATTGTAAAATGATTTGAATATTAAATGAAAAATATTGATAGGTAAATAACTGCACTCTTTTTTACACTAAATTAAAGAGAATGATGCCTAAATAATGTGAAAACTTAATACATAACATGAGTTTTATATTTTAAAATGATCTAATCAATAAATAGTTCTTACAGGTTTGTCCCTGTACATGGACAGGGCCAATTCCACCCTATCCCCATATAGGAACATGCCTGAATTCGACCCTGTCCATGTATAGGGACATGCTTGAATTAACTAAATAAATCCTTGTACATGGATAGGGCCAAATTAACTAAATAACTCTTCTCATTTTCATATTAAAAAATAAAACTATAGCTAAATAAATAATGTGAAAACTTATTAAACATCATGAGTTTCAAATTGATTTTTTTAACCATCATAATAAATTTTATATGGTAAAATGATTTGAACATTAAATGAAAACGAATGACACGTAACTAACTTCACTCTTTTTTACACTAAATTAAAGAGAATGATGCCTAAATAATGTGAAAACATAATAGATAACATTAGTTTTATATTTTAAAATGATCTAAATAATAAATATTTCTTACGCGCATGTCCATGTACATGGACAGGGACAATTTGACCATGTCCATGTACAGGGACATCCCCGAATTCATCCTTTTTCGTGTACATGGACATGACTAAATTCATCCATGTCCATGTATGATATGAACATAATATATAATAATAAATATAAATAAATTATAATAGTTAATGAATAATTTATGAAGAGAAACCATCCCAATGAAAGGTCACGTCTATTCATGGAAGGGCTCCATTGCGTGGGTGTATAAGGCCCCCATCCTCATTGTATCTCATTGTATCTCATCATATCATATTCATATACACTATTTAATATATTATTCTTTATGGATTATAACTTGGTGTCTTACCTACATTGCATATTTACCTGGTGAACCGACTTGGTTCACCACAATCGTATCAAAGCTTTGTCTCAATCCAAATTTTGGCCACAAATATATTTTCTATAAAATCAGGTTTTTGACCTCATGTCGGCCATTGGCCATTTATAAATCAAATATTCTACACATTTCAGCGAAATTAAAAAAGTCATTATGCACAAAAAAAAAAGGACAAAAAAAAAAAAGGTTTTTCTTAAGGGGCACGTGCAGAAGTATAAGTGCACATCAAGAAGTTTTAAATAAATATTCCATATTTGGCATTAATTAAGTTAATTGTCATTTAAAAAGTGAGAAAAAGTAATTTAAAAGAAAAAGTTTCAAAGAAGAGGAAAAATGAATATTTTATTTTATCTTTGGAGATTTACCATCCCATGGTTTTGGAAAACCATTGGCCCATGGTATTCCATACCATATATAATATATGTGTGTGTAGTTTCCTCTAAATAAGTATTTCAAAAAACTTAGGGTCGGGTTTGTTGAGCCCTAACTGCGTCAAGAGTATAAAAGGGATTTATAAGGTACTTTTTATAAAGTATAAAAAGGATTATAAAAAATGGAGTGAAAAGATATATAAGAAGGAAGGAGTATAACTAAAAGAGTTATTTTGAAAAGTGTGAAAGTAATATTAAATTATTTTTCATTAATTACAAAAGAAAAATAAATAAGAAGAAGAGATTATGTGAATATAAAATTACTTTTGGTAAAGTATAAAGAAAATATTCAAAGTTTTTAAACTCTCTCTCTATATAAAGAAGAATTATGAAGGATTGTTTTCTTAAAATAATATAAATGAATATTAGAGGAAGATATCTATTAATTCAAGAAGCTTAAGTCTTATTATTATTAAAGGGATATTATAATAATTATAAGGTCAATTCAAATTAAAAAATGGATTTTAAGGAAGGAATATTTTCTGGTAAAAATCGTCTAAGTAGATGCATCAGATTATTAACATTTAGAGGAAATATTCAAGAAAAAGAAGTTAGCATCCGCATTTTCCTAGATAAGAAGACAAATCACATAGGTGTGGATTTCACGAATCAATTAATAATTCCAAGACAAATGTAATCGAAACAACATACTTTCTTTTTTGCAATAAATATGACATCAAGGATTTACCGTTGACACTTGAAGATTATAAACTCGTATCAAATTTTGAGGTTACAACTATATATGAAAATAGGCTGATATAATCCTCGGCTTGACTTGGTTAGAGACGTTGGGTAGCTTAATATTAAACCTTGAGAAAAAAAAATTAATGTTTTCCTAAAAAAAGAAAAAAAAAGAAAAATCACATGACGTCTCAGTAAAGTCAGATTCAATATATACGTCAAAATATCTTGATTAGATCTCCAAAATAATACTGTCATAAAAACAACAGTCAATACTTGAGATCCAAAAAGACTGTGACAAAATCATCATCGACAAGGACACAAAAATTTGTCACCTAAAATCTCATAATCAAAGTTTACTCTTAAGAAGATAAAGAGTGATAAGAAGACGGTACAAGACAAGTTAGAACAACTTATCAATAAGGAATCATTGGTAGATAAAGAGACAATGACTAAACCTGTGGAACTACATAAGTCTTCAAATGGAAAAAACCTGATGGTGGATAAATAAATTAATACAGACCCTGTCAACCTTACATCTCAAAGGGATTCAATTGATGTAAAGAGGTATTCACATGACGAAGTAGAAACAAGCCAGGGCAAGGAAGAAGACACAATTTCAAGATTTAATCAAGAAGAAGCTACAAGAACACGAAGTAAATATCATGTTGCAAGGATGCCTTATAGACATCCTAATCACAAAAATCAATACTTCAACCAATCAATGTATCCATAGAAACAAATGACAAATATGTCAAAAATTATTACCTCCATTACAAATGATGCTCAAGGTAGAAGTTATCATGGGAGTGAAAATACATCAAATTGTCTACAAGAACCCCATAAAATCCCCATTTTGTAGAAGAACGATTTAAGGTGGACAAACTCCCTCACAATTCGATGATTCTACGAAATGCTTAGAAGATCCTATCGTTTCAAGTCCTCAATGATAACTAATTTAAGAATAAATAATAAGGGGACAATATTACAAGCCAGAGCAAGAGATAAGTCTTCCATAAGTATGCTTTGAGGAAAAAGAATTTTTAAGGGGAAGGAAATGTTATGAACATAATATTTAATAATAAATATAAATACATTATAATAGTTAATGAATAATTAATGAAGAGACATCTTCCCAATGAAAAGTCATGTCTCTTCATGGAAGGGTACCTTTGCGTGGGTATATAAGGCCCTCATTCTTATTTTATCTCATCACCACATATTCATATACATTATTTAATATATTATCCTTTATGGATTATAACATGTTGTCTTACCTACATTGGATATTTACCTGGTGAACCGGCTTGGTTCACCATAATGTACATGGATAGGCCTGAATTAGCCTATCCATAAGTATAAATCCGTAAGAATAGGCCTAAGCCTTTATATAACCCAAGGATCAAACCTAAATCATATTCCCAAGCCTCACATAATACTTCATTGCATAAGATGAGAATAATTATTTGAACAAATTTATAATATAAAAATACACATCTTTACTCAAATCCATTTTTTAATATGGAATAAAGAATCATTGATCCATTATGTTATTTGAAGTAAAAATTACACCATTGAAAATTGGCAATATGTCCTACGTATTTTTAATAGCTCTAGATATTGGCTTCTTGTTTTTCATTTTAGTTTGTATTTGTTTAAAAAAACATCTATTTTTTCATGTTTCCCAACTAAAGAGACACCATCGTTTTAGAGCACTCATCAACAAAAATAGTCAGAACATCAAATATTTTTTCTCCAACTTGAAGATACAAACTGAACAATAAAAACATAAACACCATGACACCTTTGTGATATATATGATTATCTTAGTGTGATATTATAGGCCCACATAGAAGGATTGGTAGTTCTTACAGGCATGTCCATGTACATGGACATGGCAAATTCAACCCTATCGATGTATAGGGACAGACCCGCATTCGGCCCTGTCCATGTACATGTAAAGGCCCGAATTGGCCTATCCATAAGTATAAATACTTAATAATAGGCCTAAGCCTTTAAATAACCCAAGGAACAAACCTAAATCATATGCCCAAGCCTCACATAATACTTCCTTGCATAAAATGAGATTAATTCTTTGAACCAATTTATAATATAAAAATACACAACTTTACTCAAATCCATTTTTTAATATGTAATAAAGAATCATTTATCCATTATGTTATTTGAAGTAAGCATTACACCATTGAAAATTGACAATATGACCTTCTCCTTAATTTTAATAGCTCTGGATATTGGCTGCCTGTTTTTCATTTTAGTTTGTATTTGTTTAAAAAAACATCTATTGTTTCATGTTTCCCAACTAAAGAGACAATATTGTTTTAGAGAACTCATCAACAACAGTAGTCATAACATCAAATATTTATTTTCCAACTTGAAGATACAAACTGAACAATATCAACAGCAACACCATGACACCTATGTAATATATATGATTATATTAGTGTGATATTATAGGCCCACATAGAAGGATTGGTAGTTCTTATGAACATGTCCCTATACATGGACAGGGTCGAATTTGGCCATGTCCACCTCCTAAAACATAAAACATCTAAATAAATGAAATTTAAATCCTCTTCCTAGAACATAAAACATACAAATAAATGAAATTTAAATTAATGTAGGAATGGGTTAAAAATTACCTGGAATATGAAGCAACAACAAGCAACAAAAACCAATAGAAAAAGGAAAAAACAACCAATGAAAACCAACGCCAACAACAACCAACAACAGCCACCATCGGCAACAACCACTGCTAGCAAAAACCACTGTTAGCAGAAACCAACAACAACCACCAACCAACAGTTCAAAAAATTGTGAAATGAATGATGTGCGGGGGATATATAAAATGGTTTTCTGCTGAAAGGTTTTTTCGGATGAAAACCTTTTTTAGCCGAAAGAATCTTTCGTTCGAAACTACGTTATCGGATGAAAAAATTCATTTGGCTTCTTTCGAACGAACAATATTTTGGCCGAAAAGATGTTACCAGATAAAAAAAATCCTTTCGGCTAATATGGTACATGACAATCGAGGTCATCATCATGATACCGTTTGATTTGATGTCTAAAGGTTCAGCCGAAAAGACTTGTCCTTTGGCCGAAAAAAATAGTAGTTTGGCTGAAAAAAGGTCACTAGGAATTTTGGAGACTCGATTCTCACAATGTAAATTTTCAGACCCCACCCAGTTTTAAGTCTCACTAAGACAAATCATAATTTAATGCCCAAAAACCTATTTTTATAACAACAACAATTTCGTAGCATATAAACAATTCTCAGAAATGAAACATGAGGATTTTGAACAACATTAAATGCATAAATAAATAATTCTATCAACAACACACTAACTCAGAAATTATAGACACGTATATTTTTGGTCTAACATTAACCCTGGAAAAACCCACAAGGGGAAAACCAGTGAGAGAGGGTTTTTTTGTTATTTTCAGAGCTCAGAGAAATTCTTCTGTTATAATAGAAATATTCACAACATAAATTCACACAAACTTATCTCAGAAGATGAGACAAATATCCTGCTGAATAGTCCCCAATTATTCTCCTCGATTTATGTGCAAGAAATACGTACCACAATATGACAATCACAACATTTAATGATGTACATATTGTTTATAAACTCGTGCCACAAATTATGGGCTTGTTGTATGAAATTTCCAACATTAAATGTGCCTCGATTTATGTGCCAACTTGCATCAAAATACGTTCACCTCCTCTGTTGTACAAAATGTATTTTTTCTCTATTGTACGACCCCTCCAAAATCCATACTATACGACCCTTTGAAGGTTGTACCCTCTGCCTCATTTTTTGTGTTGTACTTTTACCTTGGAATACATGCCAATGCTCAGTAAACTTCCTCTCTTCTCCTGGTCGACTTCTCTCTCTTCTCTTTATCTCCAAAAATCATAAAGAATAATTCAATGGGGGGTGCCTCCTTACCCTAACCAAATCAATGAGAGAAGTTGAAGGGTTTCTTAATCCAATGGTCAATATTTAATTAGATGAGTGGTTTATATGTAATATCTATTCACTCACCCCCTTCACTTAAGTCATAAAGTCACTTTTAATTCATATCACATGACTTAAATGACGAGGGTCCACATTATACATTTTCCCACCCCCTAGGCGCCTATCAACAATAGACATTTTCCCACCCCCTAGGCGCCTATCAACATTAGACATTTTCCCACCCCCTAGGCGCCTGTTACCGAGGAAGGTGTTACTTACCATACCAAGATTATCTCTGAAAGGTGAAAACTTCTCTTTCCCCGAAGATTTTGTGAGTACGTACGCAACCTTCTCATCTATGGATATATATTGTAGTTCAATTGCTTCTCTATGAACATAATCTCAGATGAAGTGATATTGAATCTCAATGTTCTTATAGTTGTCATGAAAATCATGATTCTCATAGAGTTTTATACAACTCTTATTGTCACAGTAAATCACACTCGGTCTCAATTGCACACCAAATAATCCCACCAACAACTTGCGTAGCCAAATGGCCTCACAATTGGCCTGACTGGAAGCCATATACTCAGCTTCTACAAAACTCAAACCCACTGACTTCTTCTTCCGATTGAACCAAGACACCACTATTGATACCAATCTGAAACAACAACCTGAAGTATTTTTTATGTCACTGACACATCCTGCCCAATATGAATCTGTATAGCCCACCAATCGAACTCCATCCTCTCTTAGATAGTCCAGGCCATAATCCATTGTACCACAAAGATACATGAGCACATGTTTTTCTGCCACCCAATGAAATATCCTAGGCTTCACCATAAAATGACTAAGAGTGTTGAAAGAAAAACAAATATCTGGCCTGGTGTTGACCAAATACATCAACAGGCTGATCAAATTATGATATAAAGTGGGATCAACCAATTGTGACTCAAAAGAATTGAGCTTCTTCCAGTTGGTAATCATAGGTGTGGACATGGACCTACAATCATCCATATAGAATATCCTCATAATGTCAAAAGCATACTTCCCCTATACCATAAATATGTTTCCATGCTCCTGCCAAACTTCCAACCCCAAAAAATAATGCATTAGTCCAATATCTTTCATCTCAAACTATGAAGCAAGGCTCTCCTTGCAACTAATGATGAGTCTCTCAGCCCCTGTAATGAAAATATCATCAAAATATAGCAAGAGTATGAGTGTATCCTCTCCAATCATAATGAAGTACAAGTTGGGATCCACCTCACTCTTCTCAAAGCCCAAGTGTTGCAAGTAGGAATCAATCTTAGAATACCAAGCTCTAGGAGCTTGTTTCATCCCATACAATGCCTTCTTCAGTATGCACATATGAGAATATCTCCCATGCACCTCAAATCCCAATGGATGTTCAATGTACACCTCCTCTTGTATGAGGCCATTCATAAATGCAGTCTTCACATCCATTTGATGGATCTTCCAACCCATCTCTACTGCGATAGATATCACTGCCATGATTGAGGTATATCTAGAAACCAGAGAGAAGGTCTCATCATAATCAACTCCCTCAACCTGTGAGAACCCCCGAGCCACAAAGAGAGCTTTGAAATTCTCAATGCTACCATATGCAACATATTAGAGTTTATAGAGCCACCTACAAGTCACCACTGACTTCCCATCAGGTCTAGGAACAACCTCCCAAACATCGTTCTTCATGATGAAATTGTACTCTTGCATCATAGAATCTCTCCAAACATATATTCCAACAACATCCTCAAACGTGGAAGGATTATACTCTATGATGTTTCTCACATTCGCAATATAGATGAAAAATATCTCAGGAGGTTTACTCTCCCTCACAACCTTCCTGGGATTCCCCACAAAAATATGTGCCTCCTTCAGAGTGTCCTAAAGCGACTTGGTCTTCCTCCTTTCTGAATTTGTGTCCCATGGATTGGAATCCTCCTAATCAACCCCATCACTTGAATACTATGAAACTGAAGTAGAATATGGAGCATAAGATCTTGAAATCTAAGGATTAGTAACATGTGATCCTGACATATGTGGCCCTATGTCTCGTGGACCAGTCATCACCGAAACTGGTAGACCTAAACTCTATGTCACTGAATTATGTTGTGTAATCACTTGAATATGAGGTGATGATTGATCACCCTTATCAGTGCCTCATGACTTCCTAAATGATCTATCCTCCTCAAATATCACATCCCTTATCACAACTGTCTTCCTCAAGGAAGGGATGCATATGCGGAAATCCTTCGAAGTCTCGGTATACCCAACAAAAATCCCCTTTTTTGTCATGGGCTCTAGATTTGTCCTCTTCTTAGAAGGGACATGTAAATATGTAAGGCACCAAAAAATCCTAAAGTTCCCAACCTCAATCTTGTTCCTAGAGAAATCCTCCTCAAGAATCTTATTCCCCAATGCTTTGTGTGGACTCATGTTCTGCAGATAAACTACAGTGTAGCATGCCTCATCCCAAAGAAAGAGTGGCAACCCCTAATCATGCAACATGTCTCTCGGAAGCCCAACTATGGCCATGTTCTTCCTCTCAGGAACCCCATTCTATTGTGGGTTGTAAGGAATATTCAACTCCCTCTTGATGCCCTCTCCTACACATAAGTCATTAAACTCCTTGGAGGTATACTCACTCCCATTATCTATCCTCAATACTCTAATGTTCCTCCTAGTCTGGTTCTCCACAAGAGATTTGAACTCTTGGAATCGATTGAAGACCCGTCCTTTGGTCTTCATGAGGAAAATCCAAGACTTCCAAGAGATTTGATCAATAAATATGACATAGTACAAACAACCACTCAATGATACATAAGACATAGGACCACACATCAGAATGAATCAAATCAAGTATACCTATTTCTCTGTTGTCACTGCTTGGAAAATATGTTTTGGTGTACTTTCCCAAAGCACACCCCTTTCACAAATCTTGGTGATTTTTATTGAACTATGTCACTCTAGTCACAATCTCCCTCAATACCATCAGAGCCACATGAAGGAAATGGGCCATCCTCATATGTCATAGATCACAAAGATAATTGTTGTTGGTAGTATGATACAATTCACTTGCTGGCTGAAACATGATCTTGTATAAATTCTCATATCAARTCCCAATCACTTTGTCCGAAGTGATAYTGGACCCCTTGGGAAATAGGAGCATCTGTCCATCATAGAAAAACACCTCATACCCACTCTCCTCAATAGTAGAAACTGAAATCAAGTTCTTCTTCAAGCCAGGAACATATAGGACATATCTCAACAACATGGGAGGTTGCGACTCCCTTTGAAATGATATTGTCCCACTACCAATAGCCTTGACCACCCAATCATCTCCAAGAACTACCTCAAGATCACCAATCTGTGTAAGATCTGTCAAATTCTCACGAACACCTATGCATTTTCCTTGGAATGTGTGCCAATGCTCAACAAAATTCCTCTCTTCTCCTACTCGACTTGTATCTCTTCTCTTTCTCTCCAAAACTCATGAAGAATAATGCAATAGGGGCCACCTCCTTACTCTAATTGACTCAATGAGGGAAGTTGAAAGGTTTCTTAATCCATTGGTCAAGATTGAATTAGATGAGTGGTTGATAGGTAATGTCAATTCACTCACCCCCTTCACTTAAGTCATAAAGTCACTTTTAATTCATACCACATGAATTAAATGACTAGGGTCCACATTAGACATTTTCCCACCCCCTAGGTGCCTAGGTGATGATAAACACTTTCCTAGGTACTTTTTAATTATTTTTAACACACAAAAGTGTTACCCACTGTTGAGGAAAAGATATGAATTTATCTTACTCAAGCATTTTTTAATATTGCCTGTATAAGGAAATATAGTCGAGAATGTTACCCTATGTTTATAGCCTCAAAAAATGTTTCCTAATCCACAATATCAATTACAAGGGCTTAGGATGATTTTTTTAAATAAAAGATTGTTGCAAAATATAACATTTTATACAATTTTTTGAATATATCAGATTGCAAAAGTAAATAGTGGAGATCAGAAGAAAAAATACCAAGTCACATATGAACACACATGAGACATAATAGAAATCACTTTATTTCATTCCAAGAAATCAAAATAATCATTCTCTTTACAAAATCCCTGTGGGGGACATGGACCAAGGTCAAACTTAGATATCCCCGATGAAAACCATACAAAAGGACTATGACAAGAAGTAAAAAATGAACTTAAAAATCTGGATCAACTTGCCACAAACTATTACCCACTTAACTCTGCACAATATCCTTTATCAGTCACGAAATTTAATTCATGAACAAACAAGTCTACACAGACTATCAAAGATAGATCAACACCTCTAAAAACAAGCGTCTGAATGATATGATTCATCTTTGAACCTTGCTGTCTACAATAGGACCCTACTATCATAAAAGAGAATTAGACCTTTAATGAATTGAAGAATGAATGAAAATTGAATTATCTCAATAAAACTTAAGAGAAAACCTTAGTATGATTTCTCCTTCTATTATCTTCTTGTTCTTCCTTCTCATTTGGATTTTATG
>SNQJ01S0119369.1:13614-27233 GCA_010110895.2 Picea sitchensis
TTGTCAACACTCTCAGTCAGTTCATGGTGGAGCCTAAGAGAGTGCACTGGGTGGCAGCAAAACATGTGCTCAAGTATCTTTGTGGTACAATAGATTATGGTCTGGACTATCAGAGAGGAGATGGAGTTCGTTTGGTTGGCTATACAAACTCAGATTGGGAAGGATGTGTCAGTGACTGGAAGAGTACTTCTGGGTGTTGTTTCGGATTGGGCTCAGCAGTTGTGTCTTGGTTCAGTCGGAAGAAAAAGTTAGTGGCTTTGAGTTCTGCAGAGGCTGAGTATATGGCTGCCAGTCAGGCCAGTTGTGAGGCCCTTTGGCTTCCCAAGTTACTAGTGGGATTGTTTGGTGTGCAGTTGAGGCCTACCTTGATTTACTATGATAATCAAAGTTGCATTAAACTATCGGAAAATCCAGTATTTCATGACAGGTCTAAGCATATCGAGATTCGTTATCACTTCATCCATGATTATGTTCAGAGAGGAGCAATGGAGCTACAGTACATATCTACAAATGAGCAGGTTGCAGACATACTCACCAAAGCATTGGGCAAAGGCAAGTTTGTATTTTTCAGGGACAAGCTTGGAGGGGTGAGTAACACTTTCCTCGATAAGAGGGAATGTTAAAAATAATTAAAAAGTACCTAGGCAAGTGTTTCTCATCACCTAGGCACCTAAAGGGTGAGAAAGTGCCTAATGTGGACCCTAGTCATTTAATTTGTGAGATGCAATTAAAAGGTGACTTTTTGAGACTTAGGGAAAGTGGGTGGATAAAGTGATTTTATTTCCACCGTTGATCTCATCTAATCTCTACCATTGGATGAAGAGACTCTTCACCTTCCCCCATGAGGTCGACTAGGGTAGCAGGGCGCACCCTTTCTAGGGTTGATTGTTCATTGTTGAGAGAGCAAGAGAAGAGAAGAGGGCGAGCTGAAGAAAAAGGCCATTATCTGAGCTAGGGCACGCATTCCAAGATAGCAAAGAGGCAAACTTTGGCACGCATTTCGAGGAGAGTACAACCATTAATTGCATGTCGTATTGTATGGTTTTGGAGGGTCGTACAGCTTTAAAGTCGGACAGAAATCAAGGCAATGTACAGCATTAAATGAGGGTTGTACTGTACAAATTTTTGAGGAGGTTGTACAGTCATTAACTGCACAGAAATCGAGGAACAGCAGACAACAAAGGAGACAGGTCGTACTATTGTTTTTGCTGCACAATTTTCGAGGTATTTTGCTGTGCAAATTTTCTGAGTTTTGGCACAGTTCCCAAGGCAATCGTACAGGCATTTATTGCCCAGAAAATTGTTGTTGTTTGGCACAGATTTCAAGGTGACGGTATAGTCAAAGAGGGTTCAGAAATCGAGGAGCTGACCTGTGCATTGCTACAGGAAATTCTATTGTGAATTTCGAGGAGTTTGGCTCGGCATTTTTGAAGACAAAGCTTGGCACGATTTTCAAGACAAGTCTGTATTAAATTTCTGAAATTATTGACCGCTGTAAAAGACATTTCCTCTGACCTCAGAAATAATAAAAACTCCCTCTCTCACTGGTTTTCCCCTTGTGGGTTTTTCCAAGGTCGTTAGACCAAAAATCAGTGTTATTTTTCTGAGTTATATGTGTTGCTAATATATTTTATTTCTGCGTTAAACGATGTTCAGAATCCTCATGTTTCAGTTCTGAAAAAATTATTTTATGCCGAGTTTAATTGGCTGTCATAAAACTTGGTTTGGGCATTAAACATTGGCTGAAAATTCAGAGAGACTTGAAACTGGGTGGGGTCTGAAATTTTACATTTCATCGGATTCTATCACGTATAAGGGTGTGTGATTGGCATCTAATCAAGAGCACCAAGCCCTTTATGTACCCCAATGTTGGTGGTGTTGATTGTTGAACTCCTTTGTCATGGCCTTAGCAAAAATGTACTCTTCAATCAAACCAGAATCATTGATTAGGCATGTTAAGCTTTTTCTACCATATTTTAAGGCTCGGACTAGGTAGTTTCATCAAAATTGGGTGGTGTCGATTGATGTCCCTAGGGGATGGAGGTAGAAGCAAAGGCTAGACAAGAGGCAAAGGATAAAGGATGATACTAATGATGTGGATCCCAATATAAGCGATGATGGAACATTGCTTGCCATTTATGTTTGTCATTTAAATGTTCATGCTTGTTTATTCATAATGTTTTCTTTCAAAGTTCCAATATAATCATTAATATACTATAGATGGCATTTCTAACTTCATAATAATGTAGTGGCACAAATATAAATGTTTTTATTTATTCTGCAGCTAATTTGTCTTTCTGCATGTTTTTTTTAATATAAATGCAATATATATATATATAAACAGAGGCTCTCGAGATGCTCTGCTCCCAAGGATTTTTGGAAAATGACGTTTCCAACGCTCCCGCTATGCTCCATGCTCTGGCAACCTTGCCCTACACACAAATTATAACATAGTGTTCACTCTCGATCAAACCCCCTCATAATCCTTTGAGACCATGATCTCAACATTCATGCATTAGGAAAAGCGAGTAGAATCAACTCTCTCTTCACAAACCAAAAATGAGTAGGTTTAGGTGACAGAGGTTGAAAGAGGGCCCTTTTTCATAAAGTCGAGGCCAATGCAAAGTTAGCAAAGGTGAAGGCGGCAGCAATAAGAAAGGAAAAAATACTTCTATCCTAGAAAATCAGGCCATAGAACCTGGGATTGCAAAATAGAGCAATTGATGTACTAAAAAATAGTCACTAAAATGGAGTATAGTTGCATAATGATTTGGCATTCAAGTGATGAAGACTTGGATCACAAAGAGGAGGATGAACTTGACCAAGACTTCTATTTTGATCAATGGCTTAGCGACTCAGCCTCTGGACAAAGGGCACTGAAGAAGGGATGTCCAATTGATTGACTGACTAGGGGAGCCCAACCTAACTCTACCTTCAAAGAAAGAGGGTGATAGCAATCTGATAGATATGATAGATTATCTAGGGGAGTACTGGAGATCTACCTTTAGAATAAGGCTCATATGCCAATCAGAAGGAGCACAAACAAAAGTCCCGTAAATAGAACAACATGAAATCACTGAAGATAGAACAGGAACATTATACAAATTTTGTGGTCATTCTTTTGTTGTTGAATCTTGTTGTTTCAAAAGTGTTGCTATGAAATTTGTATCACGGGGGATAGATATTTGAAATTTGAATAACATCATTTATGTGTTAAGAGGGGGTGTCAGAGCATTAACAGTCCAATGGTAATATTAGGAGTCAAGTCAATAAAGTCACATCAATATAATTTGTATGGGACATCAGGCAACTCTTGACTTCCCATGATTGAAGAGATTGGATGTTGACCGATAGGGAGCTAGGGTTTGGCTCTGGTTCGAGGATGGCGACGTAGATGGGAGGCAGTTAGGGAATCTGAGCCTAGGCCTTTAGCATCTCGACTGCACAGGTGGAAGACAGATGACGATGGACCGTAACCCGTTGTGAATGCAACCATTGGTGAGCCGCATGGAGGACGAGGAGGTCGATTTCAAAGGTGACATCAATGGTGCAGAGGAGATATTCTTGTTAGATGGTGAATTAGTGTGATTACAACATAGCAGGAGGGCTTCTCCCAAGGTGGGCCCTGGACCGTCCGATCGGCCATTGGACGGTGATCTGGGGATTGCGCTCTCCAAGGGCAGATCCCTTTTAAATCAATATATTGGGATTGGGCACAGATCCCTACACGAGGTTTCACTTCCCATTATTTCGCATGCAATCCAAAAGGTGGAAAATGGGTTGAACCGTCCGCATTCTCCCCATTATAATTTTGTTTCCTCTCCGATGGCTAAGGTTTTTCGTCTTGGTGTAAATATTGCTAACGATGTTTTGAATCCTTCCCATCCTTCAAAGGTGCAGAGGACTCGATGTTGGAAGATGAAGGAGCACAGAAATATGGTGGTGGGGGATGATGTGGCGATTAGGGCCATCCCTGAAATGCTAGGCAAAACAGTCATGGGTCCTTTTTGTAGGAAATTGATGAGCTCGACGTCTTTGCAATCCTGGATTGACGAGAATTGGTCTGAGGTGGTGAGTTATCGTCCAGAGTTCCATATCCTGTCTACAGGTTGGAACTATTTCATTTTTAAATCTAAAGTTGATTTAGAGTAAATTTTTAGTCGGACCTCGGGCTGGAGGCCCTAAGGTCTCATTCTCAAAGAATGGGCCGTTAACTTTGTTCCCTTGTGCGACCCTCTCGCCCCGACAAAGTTGTGGGCTATCCTTCCCAACCTTCCACTAGTGTTTTGGCAAGAAGACATTCTGAAAGTTATTGGCAATAAATTAGGGACTTTCTGCAGCTGTGAACCAAAATGGGACACCAAATCCGATAGAAGATGGGCGTGGCTGCAGATAGAGGTGGACCCGCGAGAGGGCCTTTTGGACGAGTTAGAATTGGTTTGCGGTGGTTTCTCGTGGAGGAAAAGGATAGATTATTGGAGAGTTCCCTTTCGGTGCTATGGGTGTCATGAGGTTGGGCACCTCCAAGCCCAATGTTGTGGGCCGCCATCGAACTTTTCGCCTTTCAGGAAAGTCTGGAAAAAGAAAGCTCCAGCCGGAAGAAAGCGAAGGCATCAGAGGGATGGAAAAGCATGTGAACGCTCAGTGTAGTTAGAAATCAAATTGCGGGGGCTCAGAGGAGCCCTAGACTCTTTCAAATTCTGTGGCTGCAATGGACAGTAAGAACATAGGCTCTGCCTTGTCTATTCCGTCAAAAGATAATGATGAATTTCTCAAAATAAAAAAACAATCTTTCGTTTCCCCATCTCCTAAAAAGCCAGATGTCTTGTCCCCTCCACGTTTTCCCTGTGACGAAAAGAAGATTTTGTCCAACAAGGGTCCTTCTCTCCCAAAGGGCCCTTTTCAGTGAGGGGTCTTTATCCCGAGGGGCCCGACGTCATGTTTCTCTCAAACCATGCTCATTAGACTTTGCAAAAAGCCCTTTGTCAAAACATTCTGTAAAATCAAATTATCTTTTAAGATCAAAGGTTAAATCTAGGCCTTGGAGCTCCTGTATGGGTGGTCTAGCTATAGAGAAGACTTTGGTGGGTCGGGTGAGGAGGAAATCCCATTTTTATCTAACACAAATCCAAGCAAAAAAATATACCAGGAACGGGAAGCAAACAACTATTGTTCATACCCTTGGAGCGGGGATTTCCCATGCAAGGGGTTCTCAATGATCCTTCTCTCCTTAAATTCTCGTGCGGTAGGGGGTGCCCAAAAAATTTTGGCCCTCAAAAGACTCTTTCAGATCCATAGGCTAGAAGTCATACTGATTCAAGAAACTATGTGCTCTAGGGTAAAGGATGAGGAAGCTTTTCGGTCTTGGTTAAAAGATTGTTCGTTTTGTTCAATTGACTCCGAAGGGATCTCGAGGGTTACTCTTACAGCATGGAGTTTGTGACTTAGATTTTTGTCCTCCTCTTTGATTCCATCAGAGATCGTTTTTGAGTTGGAAGACCGAAATCTCAACTCTTTTTCAAGGGTGATAAATGTCTACGGTGTTGTTGAGAGAGAGTTCCATTCTAGGAAGGTTTAAGTGTGTCCAGTGTCGTGGAGGCCTCCAATGTAACATTGGGAGGAGAGCTGAATTTCACGCTATCCATCCGTGAGGTTTGGGGGTTTTGTTGATGTTTTTGTAGCTTCCGTAGGTATTCCCACAAGTGGCCTCGCTGTCGGGCATGTGGGAATCTTCGTTGGCACCACATTGGACTTTTCGTTTGGTGAAAACCCCCTTGGAATGGAGCTTGGGCTTCATGGGCTTGTTGATGGGCTTTGGGGGGGCTTGTGTTGGGGTGTCACACCCACAAGGAGGAATAAAGAATTCTAATTTAATGTTGAATTTAGTGGGGAGCTCCTTAGAGTAAGCTAAGGGCTTCTAAACTCACATTAGACTCTTATTAAAGGAACGGAGAGATTGTGACAATCTCATTATGACATTATGGAGTTAGCATAAGTGAGTGAGCACTTGTGCTGGGAGGCTTGGTGATTTCAGCAAGGATAATTCTACACTTTGGCAATTCTTGGACTTTCTTTCTCTTCAATTTTTCAGCCTAAAAAGATAGTTGCACGTGGGAGGAGAGGTTGCACATGTGAACAGGAGGAGGAGATAAGATAAGATAATTTTATTAATGTCTAACAAATGACCACAAAAGTAGGTCAATGGGACTGAGATCTACATCAAGTGTGATCACAATGTGGGAGTGGAAACGCTACTCCTATAAAATACCGAAAATGTGTAAATAACATAAAGTAAGAAATCAATATACAAGTAGTCTCAGAAAGTATATAACCATGATAAGAGAGAGAGAGAGAATGAGAGATAGGTCTCCCAGATCTGATGGCCGAAGGTGAGGGAGCGAACTGGGCGTTGGTTCCCTATTGCAGTCCTCAGGGGCTATCGGGAGGTCCGACTGTATGATCCTGGGGGAATGTAGGAGTAGGGGATACTCCTAACATCTGACGCCGAAAGAAAGAAGCTCTAAATAGAACTCTGGTATCTCATATGAAACTAGCAGGTGGTCTGACGAACGGGAGGTCCCCTGCTCTGGAGAAAGGTGGCACGTGTGAGGGAGAAGCAGTCTGTACAGTCGCACGTGCGGTACAGAACAGGTTTGTATAGTCACATGTGTGACCAGAACAATACAGTCGCACATGTGAGTGAGAGGACTAGTTTTCTCCTCAGATTTGGTGTTTTTGTGACTGTTGAGAGGGCTAATTTTTGCCCTCAAAAAATTCTGAATTTCACAGTTTACATAACTGAAATTTTGTGTCTCATGTGCATGGATAATTTCTCTCCGATGTTTGTGTTTTTGCTGCTGTAATTTTCTGTCATAATTTCAATGTAAAATTATTCAGTGATAACAGCCCTAGGGTTTACTGTTTGGGTCACTTGGAAGTAATTTTCAGATCTGAAATTAGTTGCATAAAAATTGACACGGTATCAACGTTGAGGCTTTGAAGAGAGAGAAAGGTTCTCTTGAGACACAAGCAGTTGCAGACTGGTTGAACAACAGATTTGTTGTTGCATATTTTTGTTTCTTGTTCTGGGCAGGTCACGATGGTGAACACTCTGAAGATTAAGGACAGGCTGGAAGGGGCAACAAATTTCAGGGTTTGGAAGGCCAGTATTCTCCTTCTCTTGGAGGAGAATGACCTCAAAGAGTATTTTGAGGGTCTGGTTCCAAGTCCCACTGATCCGCAGGAATTGCCAACTCATAAGAAGGAAGTGAAGGCCAAGCAAGTATTGTTGGACTTCATGAAGGATCATTTGATTCCTCATATCTCCAAGAAGAAGACAGTTAAAGAGATGTATGATGCTTTGGTGGTGTTAGCACCATGATTTTCATAGCTAGAGTTAGAGGTTTGTCCAAAGTTTTCAAAGTCATGCCATGATCTTGGGAAAATCAAGGCATTTCTAGATGAGTCATAGTTAGTATGTCAAGGTTTATGAGGTTAGTAATCAAATAAAGAATGACTTGAAATGTCAGTAAGGAGTCTAGACATAAGATGGTTTAAAGGGTTACTGCTCTCATTTGTTGCGCACTGCACAGAGGATTTTACTGCGCAGAGGATTTTCCTGTGCAAAGGCTACAGGGTGCATTGCGGAAATCACTGGTTTAGTGGTCAACTTCAAGATCACTTTCTGACCAACTGGAGAGGAATTTTGCAAATCCCAAAGATGTTTTTGTCAAGGGCAGACAAAATAATAAAAACCTCCCTCGGATTTGCAATAAGTGTCATAGTTTGGGAGATTCGAATGAATATTTACAACCCATTTTTCCAAATTTAAGCATTTAATGTTTTGGTCATCATCTTTTTGCACGGATCCCAAGAGAATGGAGAGGAATTTTAGAAAACTGAGAGAGGTTTTTCTCAAGCACAGGTTCATCTACAAAAAACTCTCTCAGTTTTGAAAAAACTATTTTTATTCGAGAGATGATGTCATCTTTGGCCCCTATTTTCCCAGTCTGTTGCGCAATCTGTTGTGTTTTTGTTGTAGGTTATTGTTGCGTAGCAGACTTGTTGCGCAACTGTGACAGAGCTTCTGCAATGCCTCCAGATCAGCAAGGAAAGGTAGGAAAACGTGACAGCTCATCTACAACGAATGCCAGAGGTCAAAGATCAACAGGATATGGTTTCAAAAGCGGATTTCTCTATTATTTTCTTGTAATTAATGAGTCAACTTTGACTCCTCTTTTTCAGCAGTTAGTTCAGATTTTGTTGCCAAGAGATTTGTAACTGTTTCTTAACCTAGGAAGGTTGTTAGGATTCGAATTTGGCAGCATAGGAAGATATTTTTTGTATATATTTCATGAAGCTATGAGAGTTAAAAAGGGGGTGCGCAGGCAGAAGTATAGGCATTTTGATCCTCAATGGAATTTTTTGAATCTAAAGGAAATACAAATGCAAAAGTCATGAATTCCTTATGAAAAAAATTCTAATGGTAGTGATCTAAAGATTGTAATCTTCTTTGTATGTATTCCATGTGTACTCATATTCATTTGCACTTTTCTTCTCTTTAAATTGGTAAATTTAAAAGTCCAAAATTCATCTAATGGTGCTCTAGACAGAACATATTTAAATTATGTCCATCTTCTTAGCTAAGATCAGAATTCATCCATTGTGGTGCTGTGATTCTGTTGTATGTTTCTTTTCTTCTTTCACCTTACATAATCAAACTCAACACTGAAGTTCATCACCTTATTTAGCCTTTGTTCCTTTGAGGAGTTCTATCTACCAAGCATTGTTTTCTTTATTTTGAGGGGTTGACTACATAGCCCTAGAAATACTATATCTTTTGTCAAAAAACCTTGAAAAATTATCTCAAAGTTCTAAATCTAGTCATCATTTTAAAGAAACCTGTCTATCAAAGGTCAAGTCTCAGAGAGAGTCCTCTCTAGATTGGAAAGGCTAGTTTCCAATCTTAAAGTCGGTTTGTAGGTTACCTTTGTAGATAGTTTCTTCAACCCAACAATTAACTCAGTGCTAACAAGTGGGCTTGTACCAAAGCGGGAATGCAGGCCGAAAGTTGATCTTGAAGCACCAACTCTAAGCTGCTGAGATTGTTGGAACACATATATATTTATAAAACTTTAGACTTTAATAGATTTCATTCTCGTTCAAATAAAAGCAACGCGCGCTTTAGTCTCACCGTTGATGAAATCTTTCACCTAATCAAACGATCCTAAAGTCTCAAAAGTTGTGGAGCCGCCTACTCGTTAACGAGTCAAATCACTAAACACTACATTCAAAAAATCGGGTTTCAGAGTTTTGCAATGTAGGCATCCTGCATGCAACGACTATCAAAGTCCCGATATCTAAAATCGCGAAACCGTCTTAAGCTTTAAACCGGATTAATTAAGGATTAAAAACGATTAACGGTTAATTAATCATATCACGATTTCATGTTTTGGGGATCCTGCTTCAAACAATTATCAAAGTCCCGATGTCCGAAATCGCGAAACTGTCTTAGGTTAATCACGATTATTTAAAGGGGTTAAACATTATTAAAATTAACTAATCACATCGCGATTTCGCGTTTCGGAAGTCATACCTTGAAACATTATAGGATATCCCGATATCCGAAATTCCAAAATTTACTTAACGATCAGTGTGATTAACTGATACATTAATGATGATTATCACGTAATTAATCCTTCGCTAAATAACGACTCAGATAAATTCAAATTTCATTTGTGGTTTTCCCAAAATTTAATGACTAATATCTGATTTATGGCAATCATTCCAAATGAGATTTAGACCACCGCCTAAATCTTATTCATTAAGGAAAGTAAATGCTCCGTCAGTAGAAGTATTGGTAAATCAATATAATTAAAGGAAAAGGATATTGAATTTCGAATTTCATTGTGCGTTTTCACTGAGCAGTAAGTTTTCAAGGTAATGAACTTTGTGTATTTCCTGTGACAGATAGCAGAATTCTGAGGCATGATACCATGGCTCCTCGAAAAACAACTAAAGCACCTGGTGAAGAATCAAGCCAGAACACAGATATCTTTTCCAACACTTCGCCCAGAAACATAGACGTCGTTAAATCCTGGACGCAAGTATTCAATACTTTACAGTATGAATTGGTCAATTGCTAGGATGACTCAGGTGATGATGAGACGGAGGCCCTAGCTACCAAATACAAAATTGTCGCCCAACCAGAGCTACATAAGATAGCGACGAGGCCTAGACTCCTGCCTTACAATGATATGATCAGTTGGGCGTTGGAGAACGTTGATATCCCGACCAGGACCATCTTCAATTCACAAAAGGTCGCAGTTGGGTCTTTCTGGCCAAAACATCTACAGGTGATGTACAAATTGTCTACAGCGCCAAATTTCATTTACAATGCCAGTTTCCTAGTAGACTTTGACAAGAAGGAATGTGACCAATATGGAAAAAACCTTCCCAATTTAATTAAAGACAAGTACTCTCGCCCCGAGAAGTTCAGAGCTAATTCCCATGGCATATACCCACTTGTCGCACTAGAACCTCACATAATGTACATAGCAATGATGATGTGTAGACTCTACGGGAAGGAAAACACAGCCCATTTCTTTTTACCGTGGGTGCCTATTATGCACACAATAACAGAGGGATATTCTTTTGATTGGGCCAAGATTTGTCAGACAGTTTGGTTCAAGAGATTACAAGATATCAGTCACTAAAAGCCAAGGGGCAACTGGCCCAATTTTTCATGTCGGCTTATATCATGGACGTCGTTTGTTTTATGACACCTTTTCCTTTGATGGGCTGGAGTTGGACTCCAACTAGTGTTGAACCCATACATATTTATCATTCGATACTTTGTGAGGACAAGGCAAAAGAATTTTTCTATGAAATCTGCAACTGGGTGGTGGTGTCGATGCATACCGCTATATATGGCTACCCACCTCTCCGACAAAATTGTGACAAATCTGGGCAAGATAGCAGACTGGTATGTTGAAGAGCATTTCTCCTATATTAGGGTTTTCAGTTGTTTGGTTCCTCCACACGCTCTGCCTCAATTTTTACCAGATCGATTGGTGTGTCGTGAAGTTGCACATCAAACTGTGCATGGGGGAATTAGCAAGGAGCTGAAAGCAGTACAAAAGAAGGTATGGCCCGTTTTTCCCGTGCAAATTGGTATGTTTTCTCTGCTAGACTTCGGCCATTCGAAAGTAGAAGTCGCAGCCCTGGAAGAAATCAAGTTGGTCAATATCGAATTTAAGAAGCACGATCACATGGCCCTCTGCAACTTGAAAAGATATGAACATGAAGATTCTCCTCAAGACGAAATATTCCGAGGAGCAAGGTCTTATCAGGAGGTCTTGAACTGAGTTCAAGCTTTGGCGCCAGATAAACTGGCTGAGTTTTATAACTTCCAAAAACATCGGAGAAATAGCCTCCCCGAAGTATTCCAAGGGGAAACCCCGACGCCCCCAACCACACAGCAAACGAAGACACGAGGGTTAGAAACAAGGAGCTCTAGTGGACAGGATGCCCGAGAAAATTTGGAGGAAATTGAGGCCTTGATAAAGAAGGCAAATGAAAAGCCACAGTCCACACAGGGTAAACTAGCAACTGACACAGTCGAGAAGCAGCCATCCACAGAGATAGGCAATCCTATACAATCTGTCACACCTCTACAGTTCAGTAGAGGGAATCCGATGGTCGAAGTTGTATTGATAGGAGACCTTACACCTATTTCAGCAAAAGAGATACCTCCTTCGGAATTCTTCTTCAGTAAGAAAAGAAGGGCAGTAGTAAGAAGAGAACGCACCAAAGGGATGGTGCGACTATCAAGAAGCCCAAGATGTTATTAGATGGGCATGCCCTAGAGGAAGAAGACTTCGCTACAGAGATCGCAGGCTCGCTGGGAGCTTTTGCAACAGCAAACCAGTTTTTAGTGAGCAACCTGAAAGAGAAGTTGAAGCAGAAAGATATGTTGATAAGTCAATTGCAAAATCAAGTGAAAACGGTGGAAAAGAATGTCAGAAGTGAGATCAACAAGGATTTTGAGCAGATTAGAGCCAGTGATAGACAGGAAATCCAGCAGCTCAAATCCAGTCTTGATAAGATGCAGAAAAAGTCACAGACTAACAATGAATTAGTCAGACAGCTGCAAGCGAAGGTAAGCTTAACTGAAAAAGCAGCAGTGGATATATCAGCTTTCCAAACCCAAACTCTAGAGGTACATAAGGAACTAGAATCAGCGCAGCAAAGCCTTTTAAATAAGGTGGACACTATCCAAAACCATTTTCAGGTGGTAAATCAATCCTTAGATAACATTTGTTTAAAGGAGAGAGAGGTTATTACCGCTCGGGCCAATTTCCAAGAAGCATTTGTGTCGACGACAAGAGAAGGGGTATCTATGGTCTCCGAGTTGTCTGTTTCGGAGCAAATCAGAGGCAATATAATATGGAAGACCTGGGACACTAACATAGTTGAAAGTAAAAGAATGGCTAAAGAAGTGAAGGAGGCTTGTGAAGAAGCTTTTCATTCACTCGACAAAGAGTCATTAAGCTTCGGGAAAGATAGTATCTCTGAAGTACTAGGACAAGTTGATATAGCGAAGCATCAACTTATAATTAAGACAAACATGGAAGAGGCTCAGGCTGAAATCTTACAATTAACGCAGATTGATATTACTCAGATAAATAGATGGTTAGTGAAGCGCAGTTTGCAACTACAGTCTATACCTTCAAAAGATAGGAGAATGGAAAATAGATTGCCTCAATTAGAAAAGAAATGATATGCCTTTGAGGCAAATGACTTAACAGAACCCTCCAAGTTGGTGGTACAATTTGTGAGCAAATGTGTTAAATGTATTGAACAAGGAAAAGGCAGCACCTCCGAGAACCAATGAGGCAATTTGTACACATCATCTGTACAGATCATGATTAGAGATTATCTGTTTCTGATCTAGACAACAGGAAAGAAAAACGCCTCTGCCAGCCTGACGAAGAGACAGAAGAGATGCAAGTGAAGCGTTTCAGATTTCACATTTTGTAACCTTTACTATTTTAGAAATAAGGAGAATTCCAACCGTTTAGTGTTGAGAACCTTTTGTATAAATACATATTTAGAAGAATGAACAAAGGTTGCTTCTTGCTGTATTGTAACTAAGAAAACTCATCCTTTGTGAGTATTAATACAACCACAGACATGGATTCCAAATTTTGTGCAGTTTGAGTTATGTGCTCTTCTTGTATTTCATATTTCCAGTTTTCTTTATGTTACTCCTTGACAAGTGAACGATTGCAATATGGTCAAGTGTTTTGCATGTTATGAGTATGGTCATTATGCTTCACAATGTCCAAAGCGGAGAAATGGGGGAATAAAGCAGCAGGCATCAACAGCAGATGTTGATGAGGTTGCAAATAGGCTCCAAAGGGAGTTCTTATTGGTCTCTTCCTTTTCAGGTATAGTCATTGGTAGTGGGACCTAGTTGGTGGATAGTGGAGCCTCATGTCATATGACAAGAGCACGAGAGTTGTTTGAGAGCTTCACGTAGACTGACTCAGATATGTGCGTAGAGCTTGGTATGGGAACCAGGCATGCAGTGCAAGGAACTGGAACAAGTACGATTC
>SNQJ01S0119371.1:8226-26069 GCA_010110895.2 Picea sitchensis
TGTTTTTTTTTTTTTGACGAGAACGGTTAGATTGTATTAAGCGGCTTTCTGGCAAGCCAGAATTAGAGAGTTACAAATCTGAAGAAGGTTGGTGACCTCTAAGAGTGTTGCCAACCATTTTGTGAATGTCTTGGGAGTCCAATCCCATTTGCTTCTTGAGCTAATTCGAGAAAATGACAAAAAATGCATACATGAATAAATTCTCACAAACTGTGAGCACAGTAGAAGACAAAAGCAGAGCATTAAACCGAGGATGATGAAATTTTCCCCTTAAAAAAGGGATCCAGCATTTTCTGAGAACCTAAAGAAATGTTGGAGGCCGCCTCCTTTTCTCTGCGTGCTTTGTTGGTCTTTCACCCTCGGGTGAGGGGTGGAGACAGAACTTAAATGTCTTCAGTTTCAGAAGTTTCCACAGTGTCGCTAGAGGGGACTGAAACAACTAGACCTGCAGGGGCATAGGGCTCCGGATCCGAGGCCCGAGTTTCTCTCGCTGCTACTAGGGGGGTGGAATCCGGAAGGCTTTCGTCTGTCGAAGGATTTCCTTTAACTATTGTTGTTTTGGGATCGAGGGCTTCATCTTCCTGTAGCGCATCAAAGCTGTTTTTGTTTTCTAGAGTTGCCTCTACTGAATGCGTGGCCTTCGGAGCCTGGGGTAGTGGATCCTTCCACCTTGGCTATCTTCATCGGTTAGATACTGGCTAAAAGTCATCTTCTTTGACTGGTCTCGGCTCCTCAGAGGCTTTGGGGCATCTTTTTGCAAAATGACCGTAAGCATGGCACCAAAGGCACTTAAAGGGAATCTGCTCATAGTCCAGCTTTTGGACATGGCACCATTCCCCCAGGGAGAGCTTAATGGCTTCCGGAAGGCCTTTCTCGAGGTTAACCTCTACACAAATTCGAGCACAGGTAAACTGATCCCCTTTCGGCTCCACACTGTCCAGGAAACGCCCAAGCTTATTTCCAATGTCCTCCAGAGATCTTTTCCCCCAGAGATGCAAGGGGAGATGAGGCAGCCTAACCCAAATAGGGGCTACGGTGATCTTATCTCCGGGATTGAAGTCAGGGGTCCAGGGGGCTAAGAAAAGTCCTCTCGCCCCCATGAAATAGGGTCCAGATCTGAAAACTAGATCCCGATCCTCTGTCCTCGAGAAACTGAAGACAAAAAAGCCCCTGCCTACTGTGCACAAAGAGACTTTTCCTTGTATCAGTGACTTCCAACGATCATCCATCCATGCCTCCACCGTTTTGGGACTGGGCCATAACCCCGTGAACTTTCCGATGAGGGCCTTTTCTGCTAGAAAGAGGGTAAGATTGCACAGCTCCTCTGGAGATAGATCCAGCGCAAGGATCTCCTCCATCTTCTTAACAAACTTAGACGGGAGAGAAGGCTTGGATTTAGGTCCTGCCGAGTGGACTAAGGCTTTGAATTATCCCAAAGGATCTTCTTCCATCTCGGTAATCAGATTCGGGGCCATTGTAGAAGGGCGCCGACCACCAGCAAACAATAGGATGGAGCAAAATGCAAAGGCACAACCAATGCTAAAAAACGCATGCAAAAACGTAGGCGAGAGGGACGCACTAAAAAACGTCGATCCGCGGCCCTGTATGCAGAAAGCAGCTGCTACAGATGGAGATCCGCTCCCCTGCAGTCGAAAACCCAAAGTAGAGGCGGCTAGGGTTTAGGCCCCAGCTGCGTTGGTTCCGTCTCGCTTCATTCCGTCGGCCTCAAATTGTAACAACCCTTTGTTACGACTAAACTAGCACAAGAAGGATTTTGGTGTTACCTATCAACCCATAGGGAATTAAGCAAGGCTAAATTCCAATTTCTTTGGTGGTCAGTAACAATATTTTTTAGAATTATTATTAAGTTTTTGTTTGTAGACTCTACTAGACCATTTCCCTAGGGATAATAGTTTGTTGAATATTTTATTTTGATATTATTTTCCAATGCATGTTCAATTAATCTGAATGGAGAAAAATATTTTTTGTTATAAAATACCAAAGATTGAGGAACACCAAACCTGGTTACTATATGGGAATTAAGGAAAGAGATCACCTGAATTTTTTTCACCACCTTGAGTGTTATATCTTCAGTCCAATGTATGAAATAGGTTGTTTCTATTAGAATGTATTTGTGCATCTGGCATGAGTTGGGATTAATTTCCCCTATTATATCTAGAACCAACTGTAGAAATGGGTAATCCACTTCAATAACATCATTCCTCGAGGATCTTGTATGTTGTAGTGTCCCCCCCTAAAGTTCCCTCTAGCATGACCATCATGTATCTCTAATAGAACTTTGTCTACATCAAACTTTTCTAGGCATCTTTGCAGCACAACATCATAGTTTTCCCCGAAGAGGATTCCATTGACAAGTTGATATTGAGTCAATTTAAGACTAAGGGATTTTCATTTTCTCGGTTCTAAATATTTTTGGGAATATCCATGAGTTAAATAATACTTCATTGCGTAGTTCTAGGAGTCTGAGGTGATAGGGGATGTAATAAAATTCTTCTTCGATCAAAGTTTGTTTTTCATAAAGCCTATATTCACCATTTATGCCTCCTTTTGAATCCGCGATAAGATTACATAGCCCCTTCCCTTTTACCATATTTTCAGGTTTGATTTCCAAGTTATACACTTGAAGGGTTGTCATCCAATTATCCCTCTTTTCCCCTAGGTCCTTTTGTACAAGTAAGTTATTGAATACAGGGTAAGGCACTATCACTTTATATCTAGACTTCAACAAGTATGGTATAAAATGTTTTAATGCCTTAAAGACAACATATGCTTGTTTATATACTGTAGGGTAGTCAAGTTCTACTCCCTATAGTCTAAACCTCATAAAGGTTACTGAGAATTAATTCCCCTCCTTGTTAATCTGAGTAAGAATAGATGCAAATGTAGTATCAAATGAAAACATGTAGAGGATGAAGTCTTGAATAAAATCAAGACTTAATAAAGATGGAGCCTTTGCTATTTCCTCTCTCATTGTTATGAATGACTCTTTTTCTCTGGAACTCCATATGAATTCAACATCCTTTTTTATCATGTCTTGAAGTGGTTTGACATTTTCAACAAATCTTGGAACAAACCTTCTAACAAAGTTAATCTTTCCAAGCAAAGATTGCATAAACTTCTTATTATGGGGAAAGACAATTTTGAAAATTGTTTATATCCTTTCTGGCTCTATCATCATCCCAACTTTGGAAACAACAAACCCTAAGAACTCTCCTTCATTTACAACAAAGATAGATGTCTTGGGATTTAAATAAATTCCGTATTTTCTACCTCTGTTAAAAATATACCTTAAATGGTTCACATGATCCTGGTACCAAAAGTTTTGAGGTCATCATATGTCCATGAAAATATATCTTTGTACTCCCTAAACAATTTGATAAAATATTACTTTTCTCCTAGATAACAATTGATACCAATATTGATAGTCTGTGGGTGTTCATTAGTCCCCAAATTAATGACTTCATACTGCATGGATGAGTTGTTGGTTTTGTGTTTGGTGACTTTCTTAAATTTATCCTACAAATCATAAAGCTTTTCGAGTCTCACCATAGGTTTGGGAATGACATTAGTTTGAACCCTTTTGTCTTCAATTACCTATCCAGGAAGAATTTCAGTTTGGAAGTTTAAATCTTGGTCATGTTGATCTTCTTCAATGGTTGAGTCCTTAAAGGTACTTTCATGTGCAAGAAACTGATGATTTGTTTGTCATATTAAAATACCCTCTAATTGGATATTTTATGAGGTACCAAAGGCCTGTACAATAATTCCATAGAAAAAGTGTCATGAATTATACCTTCGGATGGAATTAGTTTATATGCAACAATTGGCAATAAATATGCATCATAATTTGAAAAATGAGGAATGGGATTGATATTAAAAGCTTCATTTTTTATTTATTAAATCCCATACGTCTTACTAGTAGTGTTTGAGATGACTAGGGATACAATGGATAATATTTATTACCCATCTGTTTACAATTTCAGAGTCTTCAAACACCTTTATCAACTTGACTTTGAGATCTAATTCTTTTCTTAACCCTTGGATTAGAGTGATCCAGGTGGATATTTGTGGTCACCCACCTCTTCCAACTGGTTCCTTGTAACACCCCGGGTTTCGAAACCCAATTTAAAATAATGTATTGTTACAATGCTAAGAATCGTGAATGCCCAAACAATTATTAAAGGGCCGGTATGCCCAAGAAATGTAATGTTTTGATCATCATTAATAATAAACACATCACTAGCTACTAGATGGACAAGTATTAGAGTTATAGGGGGCTATGATTCCACAAGAGAGGGGGCTTAAGGGGATAAATATTTATTTCCTATTTTAATTACCCTTTTATTCTAAGGAGGGGGATCGGTTACGTGATATTCTTGGGGAAGGCCAAGAGGTTCTTGATTGCCCATGAGAGATACTTAAACCCATCCCTGGTCTAATTGTGGGGTTGGTCATTGGTCGATGGTTGATGGTCATTGGCTCATCGTATCCTTCCCTTCTGCATTTACTACCATTCTTTCCCTCACGCCCTTCCATGCACTCACTTACCCATCCATTGATCCATCCTCACCTACGTCTTGGCTTGGTAAAGGTAAAGGAACTACTAAGAATTAGCCATGGGAAAGTTGGTTGTAATGGTCGCTGGTGCAATCTAGCCATGACTGGGGGCCTGCATGTCTGAGATGCGTTGGCATGTGCCCTGTTTTTATCACAACTGCGAGTTTTGAGAGTTCCAGCATTGAGATTCTGGACCAGCTGTGATGGAGGCCCTGGAAAAAGGAGAAGAACTGCCTGGCAGAGAAGGGTGGAGGTCCATTCTCTTGGGCGATACAGGTTGGGTAGAAGAGAGATCGGTACTTGGATTGTTGTGGGTGCTGGGAAACCTGTGAGATATTGAGAGATGATTGGTTTGAGAACCAAAGTACACTCTGGAACCATCCTTGTGGATAGCCTTGGATCGGGGGTGACACTGCTATTGCGATTTGGAGTAGTGGTGTCTATGGTTGGGTGGAACGTCCTTGGTCTACAACTAGTTGGTGTCTCCTTTTTATAAAGATAAGTTCTCTCTGTTGTGATATTATTATCTGTGTATGAATGTATTCTACTGTGTATTTTAATTATCATTTAACTAAATCTTAGATTATGCATGCTTGCTGGATATTGTTGTGCATGCCACTAAATCTTGTATCTTATGCGTTCTTATTAATGGAAGAAGGTATTGGTAAGAGTACGAAGTCCAAGGGTGGGCTTGTAGGTAGCATGCCCCGACCCGTGGGTGGATGGGGATGTTACAGATTGGTATCAGAGCTTCTGGTTGAAACACCAGGCCAGTATGGGTCGAGCCTGTTGGTTAGAGTCTTAGGGTTGAGATCGAATTCTAACCGTGAAGTTGAAAATCTCAGGAGTAATGGCATTGCAGAATCTACGCAGGAGATAGAACGTCACGATCCTTCGATGATTGTTCAAAGGATTTTTGGATTGAAGGACAGGTGAACAAGGGTCGTTCAATGAGTATGAAACAATGGCTAAGGTCACAACCGTCAGATCCCATTGGAGAGTGATATCAACGGACATGAGGCAATGCGGGGAACCAAGTTGCTCGGGAGATAATATCCCAAGGCATTCCCGCAATCCAAACCATTGTTTCACCAAGGGGTTACATGTCAACATCGGGAGAATTGCAGGGTGAAAAGTGGGTTACTCCAAACCATAAATGCGTGCACCCACAAATTGAAAAACATGCAGTGATATGACTTGCTAGTGCTCGATCATTGAAACTCTGAATAGCTGAAGTAGTTGGGGACCGTCGATCCATAGGAGGACATGCGTCAACCGATCATGTGCTCTGCATGAAAGCACTCCGAGAAAGAGAAAGAGAGGAGAAGTTTATAATTGACATTTTCAAAGCCTGGAGAGCCGAAGTGAATCTCAACTGTCTGATCCAGGAAGACACATGACATAAATCCACACACTTCGAGGAAAAGCGAAGGTTGAAAGTTGAGATTTCAAAAATCCAAAGACTGGAAGAAATTGTAGTCATCAATCCATGGGAGACACACGTCAGTAGATCACGAGCTTTGGATAAAAAAATTTCAGAAAAAATTGAGGTTTGAGTTCTCCGAAGTCCAAAGGCCCGAAGGAATGGCAACCGTTGATCCTTGCAGCGATAAATTTCAAAGTCCCGAAGTTGGGGGTTAATATGGGCCATCTGATAAGGGAGACACATGACGACAGTTTGTCCGGTTCAGGAAATCGAAGTTCAGGAGAACTGGAAGTGTGCTAGTGTGGAAACTCCCAAAGTCCCAAAGGTCGAAGAGCCAAAGGGGTGGGGCACGATGACAACACCAGGAGGTGATGTGGACCCCATAATTTTTGAAGTGACGTGGCTTGCAGACGTCACCAATGATGATGTGGAAACATGGGATGTGTTCCACGTGTTAGTAAGTTTTGAGCATGCAGATGATTGAAATTTTAGCTAGGAAGTGACACGTGTCACTCACTTGATTGGACCATGTGTTCACTTATAGTATTTCACTATGTGGAGATGGATCGTGGACTCTGGAGAAACTACTCCGAGAATTTTCAGTTGAGAGTTGAAACTCCTGAATCTCGGAGAGTTGGAGACCTGAAGTAAACGTCTACTGTCGGATCATCCGAAGTAGACATGAACCGTTAGATCAGGAGAACAGGTGGCTTGAAGCTGTGGATTCCAGTTAAGGACCCGAAGTAAATGATGATCGTCAGATCGTCTGAAGTAATTCCCCACTGTCCAATTAAAATGGATGTGTGAAATAATCCCGTGTATTTCGAGGGAAGTAAAGTTTGAGACTTGAGAATTCTGAAGTCTGAATTCTGAAATGACCACAACCATCAATCTGGGAGAGGTAAATCAGAAATGTTGGTTCCCAAGAGGTATATCTCGGTCGTTCATTTAGAATCACCATCAAGTTTATGAGATCAACGGTCACTTCGCATTGCGAGTACAAGAGGTTCTTGGGCTTTACAAAGTCGAGGGCGGGCCACAATTGAGACCACGGTTTTGGAAAAAGGACACGTGGTGGCTCGAGGTGAATTGCAGGGCGAAAAGTAGTTTGGTTCCAAACCACCTTTGAGTGTGGTTGCAATCACCCATCTACGTGAGGTCACCGCCTAAGGTCACATCTAAGGAGGGTCCAAGAGAAAAGGAGCTAGTGCCAACTATGATATTTTCGCAAGGGCGAAGGAGAAGGTTGCGGGGGCCATCAGACCTACGCCTGAAAAGCCGGAAGGGCCCGTGTTTAGATACAGAGTGAAACCATCAAGGTTTTAGTGAGATAATTCAGCTCAGGATTGAAGATCCTTGACTGGGAAGTCTCACAACCTTAGGAGAGAAGGGGGTCTACATTAAGAAGCAAAAGGAACTATAACATTGTTGACAATTTCGTTTATCATATGCGTAATTCTAACAAAATGGCCGCTTGCACATTTTGCAGAATTAAGGGGCTTAATCACATTAGCTCAGGATGCGTATTGAGGAAATGGAAGAAGGTGAGGGAGCCTCCAGTCATGATAAGGAGGCCGAAGGCCAGAATACCAGAGTTGGTAATGCAAAGACAGAGTCCAATGGATGCAAGGGAAAAGGAGAGTAGGAAACGTTAATAGAAATGGTAAGAATCCTAAATATGGAAGTGCAGAGCTACAAAGAAGACAATGAGAGACTGATGAGAGAGAAAATTCAGATAAATGCTTGAGTGTTGCAGATCTTAAATTAGTTGCAAAGACAAATGAAGAAGGGATCAAACTCAAGACAAGAGGAAGAAGGAAGTTGCCATGAAAGAAGGGATGATCGTGGAAGAGATGGTTATTCCATAAGTGCTAGAAGATCTCATGGACACTACTCACCTCCTTACTCAGAAAGAAATTTTTATTCATTAGAAGATCCCGTAAGCAGTCCAGAGGTGTCTCCTGTCAGAAACCAAATAAGGAAACAAGAGGTAGATAGTTTTTAAGGAGAGTTGAGGAAGCTCAAGCCACCTTCCTTTGAGGGTGAAAGAGAAAGGGAAGATCATGTCGAAGCATAGTTACTTGGGCTCAGGAGATATTTTCAGTTGCATAAATATTCGTCTAAACTGGAAGCCAGGATTTTCACCTACCATTTACACGGGAAAGCTGCAATGTGGTGGGACCAACTAAAGCAAGTGGAACATGTTAATGAAAGTAGGATCACTTGGAAGAAGTTAAAGAAGTACTTCTAGAAGGAGTACCTCTGAGAGAATTTCTATGACAAGAAAATGCAGGAGTTCTTTGAACTCCGTTTGGGAAGCATGACTATGGAAGAATACGAGAAGAAGTTCTTGGGATTGTTAAAGTATGTCAGGTTCATTGGTGATGAGAAAGTGAAAATACAAAGATTTCTAAGTGTACTGCCAACCTTTTGTAAGGAAAATATCAAGTATAATGAACCCAAGACCTTGATGGAGGCCATCAGGAAGGATAAATACCTATATGAGCAAGGTCAAGGAAGAGAATCCCTGTAGAAATCTTTGAAGGACAAGAAAAATGTAAAGTCTGATCAGAGGAGGAAAGGATTCAAACCTCCCTTCAATAGGAATGAGCCTAATAGAAATCATCAAGATCAGTATGCTAAGGGAGATTCCAAGAAGGAAGATTCCTTGGGAAAAAGGGGAAGACCACAAATCCAATGCTGGGGATGCAAGGAAGATCACCTGTACAAGGATTGCCCACATAGAAAAGACAGAGTGAAGACTGTGCACCACATCTAAGAAGCTTCAACAGTCGAAGATATGGGAAGAATCTATGCAACTTTAAATGATCGACAAGTAGAGTACCAATCCAATATGATCGGGGTGGAAGGTAAGATCGTAAATCAAACTATTTCTTATTTGATTGATTCAAGAGCAAGTCATTGCTACATTGATCCTAAGATAGTGGATAGATTACATTTGGAGAAAAGTAAACTTGGAAAATCAAGTTTGGTTCAGTTAGCCACTGGAACCAAAAGAAGAATCCATAATATGGTCATAAGTTGTTCAATAAGTCTTAATGGCGTGAATACTAGTATTGATATAAATATCATACCATTGGGGTCTTATGATATTCTGATTAGAATGGATTGGTTGGAAAAGCATCATGCTATCCTAGATTGTCATAACAAGACATTTACATGTCTTGATGGAAATGGAAAACAAAGCATTGTGAAAGGAGTTCCAAGACCCATATCTATAAGGGATATTTCATCCTTACAACTAAAAAGATGTTTTAGGAAAGGATGTCAATTATATGCAACTCATGTGGAAGATCCATATAAAACAAAAGGGCCAAGCCTCGAAGATTTCTCGATACTACAGGAATTTGAAGATGTATTCCAAGAAATACCCGGATTTCCACCAAGAAGGGAGATATATTTCTCAATTGATTTAGTGCTAGGAGCTGCCCCAGTGTCAAAAACACCTTACAGAATGAGCACACCAGAGTTAAAAGAATTACAAATGAAGTTTGAGGATTTGTTGAAGAAAGGGTACATACGTCCAAGTGTTTCACCTTGGGGAGCACTAGTACTTTTTGTCAAAAATAAGGATGGAACCTTAAGGYTGTGTATTGAYTTCCGACAACTGAACAAGTACACTATAAAGAACAAGTATCCTCTACTCCGAATTGATGACCTCTTTGATCAACTAAGATGARCAAAGATATTTTCAAAAATTGACCTGAGGGCAGGATACCATCAGGTAAGAATCAAGGAAAAAGACATTCATAAGACAACCTTTAGGACCAGGTATGGGCATTATGAATTTGTAGTGGTGCCATTTGGAMTAACCAATGCATCAACTGTATTCATGTGCTTACTGAATGGAATATTCATAAATTATTTGGATAAKTTTGTCATAGTATTCCTGGATGACATAATTATCTATTCTAAGTCCAAAGAGGAGCATGAACATCACTTAAGACTGGTATTGCAAGTACTGAGAGAAAATCAGTTGTATGCCAAGTTGAGTAAGTGTTATTTCTATCAAAAGTAKATCCATTACTTGGGACACATTGTTTCAGAGMAGKGCATAAAAGTAKACCCAGAGAAGATCAAAGCCATTAGAGGATGGCCAACACCCACAAATGTGTCAGACGTCAGATCTTTTATGGGATTAACTGGCTACTAAAGAAAGTTTATAGTAGGGTTCTCTAAGATTTCTCATCCCATCACTTCTTTTCAAAATAAGGGAACTAAATTTGAATGGAAACTCAAGTGTGAAAGTAATTTTAATATGTTAAAGGAATTACTTACTAGTGCACCTGTGTTAAATATTGCTGACCCAAATGAAATTTTTGTGGTATGTACAAACACATGCAAGGAAGGAATTGGGGGAGTCCTCATGCAAATGGACATGTCATTGGATATGAGTTTAGAAAGCTTAAGGAACATGAGAGGAACTATGCCACCCACAACTTGGAACTTGCTTCCATTGTTCACGCCTTGAGGATGTGGAGGCATTATCTCATGGGGAAGAAATTCGAATTAAGGACAGATCACATTGGCTCGAAGTATCTTTTTGAACAACCGACCTTGAATGCCAGACAAACAAGATGGTTGGAATTTCTAAGTGAATATGACTTCGATATCAAGCATATCAAGGGAAAGGAGAATAAATTTGTCGACACACTTAGTAGAAGAGTGCATCTCATGCATGCTACTGCTATCAATATGCATCAGTCAGACTTGAAGGGCATAATTTTAGATGATCTTGTTACAGATCAGAATTACCTATAGGTAAAGGAAAAATTACAGCAAGGAGATGTACATCATAAAATAAAGGAGTATGAGATAAAGGAAGACATATTACTCATGCATAAAAATAGAATCTATGTTCCTAGTTCTGGAGAACTAAGGAATTTGGTATTGAAGGAAATGCATGATGTTCCTTATGCTGGACATCCCGGTTACCAGAAAATAGTTACATCAATAAGAAGCCAGTTCTTTTGGCCAGGAATGAAGAAGGATGTTGCCGATTACATCACTTGATGTATGGAATGTCATAAGGTGAAGGATGAGCATAGGCACCTAGCAGGTTTGCTGCAACCATTGCCAATTCCAGAGAAGAAATGGGAAGTGATCACCATGGATTTCATCAAAAAATTACCTAGAACGGATAAGAAACATGATTCAATCATGGTGGTGGTTGACAAATTAAAAAGGATGCTCATTTTGTGTGATGCAGGAGCATCACCAACTCATCAAGCAAGCCAACACATTAAGCGGAGATCAGCTGGACAAACAAACCCAAATTTTTGAAGTGCTTTGGGATTGTAGCGCATGTCTTTAATGAAGCCATTTATGAAGGCACATTTGTATATTGTATCGGACCTTGAGCATTTAAGCTCTCGTCCTTTGGTAGATAGTTGACATTTAATAGATTTAATGCTGGTAGATAGGATTTTAATTCTAGATTTGATAGTTTAGAGTCCGAGAGGGAAAACGGATATAGACACCCTCATTGTACCATTGTAACAGGATAATAGTGAATAATAGAGGAAGCATTCAAAAAAAAAGAGAGGAACAAGCAGAGAATAGTGTATGAAGAACACCCATGTACAGGCATTTGAATTAATAGAAGAAAGCTTTGATTCAAACTCATGGTTGGTGTTGTTTCTCTGTGTATATTGTTGATGTGCTCATGAATATTTGCTTCTTGTTATGCATTTGCTTTGTATATGCTGTGCATGTGATTTCATGTTTCAAATTGAAATCTGAAAGGGAGAGAGAGTGAGGTTCAATTGTTTCTCTATCTGAGCTAGGATATTCTTGCAAGGTGTGCAGTCGAAGATCATCCACAAGGAGTGCGTTGATGAAGGCTCAGGGAGTTTAACTTTTGTTCTCATTCACCCAGGAGTGGATTTGGGTTGTTGAAGCCGTGAAAGGAGTGCACAGGCTGAAGAAGAAGTCTCAGTTGTAAGCCTGAGCAAAGGAGATCTAAGACTGCTGTTGCAAGAGTGCGCAGAGTCGAAAGGATTCAACACTTGGGAAGTTGTTGAATGTTGAGCGAAAGGAGTGCACGCAAGTTCCTCTGAAAGAATCAGAGTGGAAAAGATCAGGAGGTATAGCACCTTCGAGATATTGTTAAAGGAGAGCACAAGAGTTTGTGTCGTGGAATGTTCGAACAAGAGTTGCAAGCATAGGCGTTGGAGAGCAAGTTCTGAGAAGGTATACTTAGCCATTTTTGAGAAGTTCTTCAAGGAGGAAGAAATCGACGGTCAGGATCTTACAGAGAATATTGACGAAATCCCGTCAGCCGTTAGATCTCGAGAAGTTGTGCCGGGGTTAAGCCCTAGTGTGCAGAAGAAGAGTCCCGGAGAAGTCATCGGGATATCAGAATCATCGGGGTTTTGTTAAGGCAGAGAATCGGGACCTTGTGATTCTCGAAATCCCGAGAAAGGATCCTAGCCGTTGATCTCGACAGGACACGTGTCAACATTCTGGGGAGGCATCGGGATTTAACCCATCGGGGATTTCAGGAGTGTAGAATCATTGCATCAGGGAATCACGATCCAGGATATCTCGATAGGAGCTTTGGGCTGTCCATCAACAGGGACACGTGTCAAGAGATCTCGAGGAGTTGGGGATCGAGGGATTGAAAGTCCTGTGCACATGACAACATAAATCACGATATCCCGATACATGATTTCTTGACGGAGTTAAGGATGTAGCGGAGGACAGGTGTCATAAGGTCAACCCTCGCAGGGAGCCAACACCAAGTGGCATAGGCATATCACGAACTTGGAGGTTCGTGAGTTGGAGCAGCAGGGAATTGCACCAAAAGTTGCGAGGTCGCGAGAAGCGATATCATGACAACCGTCGGTTAGCGTGTGGGACCGTGAGACCGAGTGGAAGACAGGTGGTAGAGATCTGAGATCTCGCGAATTCGGGGTTCGCAGGGTGAACACCCAAATATTGGAAGTTTCAAGTAGCGAGGACGCGAGGTTGCGAAAGTGCGAAAGGAGGGTATCGACGTCTCGGCACATCGGGACTCGGGAGTTGGAGAAACAAGTGCAGAGAGTTGTGAGTAGCGAAGTCGCGATAGAGCCAAAGTCCCGATAAAGTGGGAGAAGGTCAACGTTGACTGAGCCATCGGGAGTCGGGGATCCATGAGGACAGTGGATCACGACAGCGCAAGCCACGATTTCCCGATGGGGATATTCCCGACAAAGAGAAAGGAACCAATGGGTAAAGATTCATCGGGGTTCGGGGATTTGTAAGATCCGATCTCATGAGTTCAGGACTCGCGATCTTGCAAGGTCCAATTTCTCGATAAGACCAGGGAGATCATAAGGACAATCCTGTGGGTGTAGAAAAGTCCCGATAAGGGATTTGAAGAGCATTTCAGCTCTTCGAGCCGAAGGGAAAGAAGGTCCTGTGGGAGCGGACGTGCCCTAGGTGGCACGTTTGCATTAGAGTGGTATCAGAGCGAGAAAATCTCTTTGCTTTCTGTAGCAGAGAAGAAGAGAAAATTTCACCATGCCATCGAGGAGAGAAAGACAATCACCCGATCCAAAGGATAGGGAGAACCAGAGAAGAAGAGGGAGACAAGCACAAAATCCAGAGATGGAGAGGCAGATACGTGATCTCTGAGCGAGACTAGAAGATATGGAGGTAGCGCAGAGACGCACAACCAGTGCTGGAGATCTGAGCGACTCCGAAGGCGAAGTTGAAGTTGAACAACAAGGAGAAGTTGTAGCCGAAGATGCAGCCAATGAGCGATTAATTAAGGCTATCACCCGGATGAGTTCGAAGACAAAGATGGACATTCCAACTTATGAAGGGAATCTGGATGCAGAAGAGATTCTAGATTGGATTAGAGCTCTTGACACCTACTTCGATTATGAGGATATCGAAGAGGATAAAAAGGTCAGGCATGCTGTTACCAAATTGAAGAGACACACAACATTATGGTGGGACAAGCTTCAAGCAGATAGATGCAGCAAAGGCAAGCAAAAGATTAAAATCCGGGATCGAATGATTGTGAAGATGAAGGCAAAGTTCATCCCAAGGGATTATCAAATCACACTGTTCAGGAGAATGCAGAACCTGAGACAGAAGCTGATGACAGTAAAGGAGTATACCGAGGAATTCTATAAGATAAATATCAGAGCAGGTCATCGGGAGAGCGATGATGAAAAAGTTGCCAGGTATATGAATGGCCTGAGATACGATATCCAGGACGAGATGAGTATGACAACCATCAGAACGGTGGAAGATGCGTATCAGATGGCGTTGAAAGATGAGAAGAATCTGAGCCGTAAGCTAGGACAACGAGGTAGAGGTAGGAGCCAACCAAAAGGTAAGTCAGTTTCCCAAGATAGGTTCCATAAAACCAAGGACGGCTGGAAGAAGCCTCAGACTAGAACAAAAATAGGTGGAAGTTCATAGTGAGGACAACACGCTGAACAACGAAGGCAGCATACAGAACAGAGCGGAGGATACGCTGATAATAACACATTTCCTCGAACCAGAGGTAGAGGAAGAGGCAGAGGTGGAGTCATCACATGCTTCACGTGTGGAAATAATGGACACAAGGCAGTTGATTTTCCAGATAGGAAGAAGGATGGAGGAGAAGCTCACATCGCTAAGGCACAGAGGCAAGATGCTGAAGCAGAAGATGCAGAAGACGGAAGGTCATTGATGATGCGTAAAGTTCTCTTAACACCTAAGAAGGAGGTGGAGGACACAACTCAAAGAAACAGACTTTTCAGAACCACATGCAAGACCAAAGATAGGAAATGCAAGGTTATTGTGGACAGTGGAAGCACAGACAATCTTGTTTCAATCGAGATGGTGGAGAAACTGGAGCTGGAGACAACTGATCACCCGAGTCCATACAAAGTTTCATGGCTACAGAAGGGACATCAGGTAAGTGTCACCAAACGGTGCTTAGTTGACATCAAGATAGGAGGATACAATGATAAAATACTCTGTGATGTTATTCCTATGGATGTATGTCATTTATTGCTAGGCAGACCATGGAAATATGACAGGAACATAATTCATGATGGGAAGATGAATACGTATACTTTGGAGAAGAATGGAAGAACACATATGCTACTTCCAATTAAAGAAAAAGAAGTAAAACCAGAAACGAGGAATACTGTACTTCTCATGAGTGGGAAGGAACTTCTGGCAGAAGTAAAGAAGAAGGAAGATCCACAATTCTTTGTGGTCAGGAAACCAAGAATCATTTTGACCAGCACAAGAGTGGATGATTTGCCGGAAGAAATTCAGGAACTGCTAGAAGAGTTCTCTCACATAGTGGTAGATGAATTACCTCATTCGTTGCCGCCGATGAGGAGTGTGAGTCATCATATAGACGCCATACCAGGAGCTAGTTTGCCGAATAAAGCCACGTACAGGTTGACGTCGCAGGAGAACGAAGAGGTTAAAAGGAAGGTGCAGGAACTGTTAGATAAAGGACTGGTTAGGGAAAGTTTAAGCCCATGTGCCATTCCAACGATATTGAGTCCAAAGAAAGATGGAGGTTGGAGAATGTGTACAGATTCCAGAGCCATTAACAAGATAACCATCAGGTACAGGTTTCCATTGCCATGGATGGACGAATTGATGGACTGTTTAAGTGGAGACAAATTTTTTTCAAAGGTTGATTTGAAAAGCGGATACCATCAGATTCACATGAGGGAAGGCGATGAGTAGAAGACAACCTTCAAAACCAACGAAGGGTTGTATGAATGGCTAGTCATGCCATTTGGCTTGACAAATGCACCAAGTACCTTCATGAGGTTGATGAATGAAGTGCTGAAGGAATTCATTGGTAAGTTTGTCATTGTTTATCTAGATGACATATTGATTTTTAGTAAAACAAAAGAAGAACATCTGAAGCATTTAGCTGCAGTAATGAAGAGGCTACAACAAGAAAAGTTGTTGATCAACATGAGGAAATATTTATTTATGAAGACAAAACTTATTTACTTGGGTTTTGTCATATCGGTGAATGAATTAAAGATGGATCCAAGTAAAGTGGAGTTAATAAAAAATTGGCCATCACCGAGAAATATTTTCGAGGTGAGAAGTTTTCATGGACTAGTTAGTTTCTACCGAAAATTCATCAGAAATTTCAGTGGAATTAGCGTAGCGATGATGGATACTGTCAAGAAAAGACATAAATATTTTCATTGGACTGAAGAGGTAGAGAAGAGTTTCAACCTGTTGAAATGAAAGATCACAGAACAACCAGTTTTGGTGTTGCCGGATTTTACGAAAGTGTTCCAAATAAAATGTGATGCAAGTGGCTTTGCCATAGGAGTGGTCTTGAGCCAGGAGGATAGACCAATTGCATATTTCAGCGAGAAGTTGGATGAGGCAAAAGTGAAGTACTCCACGTATGATAAAGAGTTTTATGCTATCATACATGCGTTGAAGAAGTGGAGGCATTACTTGATCCCGAAAGAATTTGTATTGTACATTGATAATCATGCATTGCAGTTTGTGACTCAACAGGAGAAGTTGAATCAGAAACATGCTAAATGGGTAGAGTATATGCAGAATTTTACATTTGTAATTAAACACATTTTAGGTACTGCTAACAAAGTGGCTAATGCTTTGAGCAGGAAGTGTTTTTTTCTACAGGAGTTCCGAATCAAAACATTGGGTTTTGAAAATATTAAGGACATGTATGCAGGTGATGCAGATTTTGTAGAGGCATATGAAGCAGCTGAGAATCTAGTTCTCAGAGACAGAAGCCCGTGGATACATTATATGATCCAGGAGGGATTGCTGTTCAGAGGCAATCAACTATGCATTCCGAATTTCTCCATGAGGGAGAATCTGCTAAAAGAGAAGCACAGTGGTGGATTGGCAGGGCATTTTGGCCACGACAAGACATTTGCAAAGATGAATGAGTCATATTTTTGGCCGAATATGCAAACAGATGTCAAGAGGTTCGTTGACAGGTGAAAAATTTGCCAGCATTCGAAGGGGCGAAAGCAGAATGCGGGATTCTATCAACCATTACCCATACCCGAGAGGCCGTGGGATGAAATCAACATGGATTTCGTATTGGGATTGCCTAGGATGCAAAGAGGACATGATTCGATCTTTGTGGTGGTTAACAGGTTTTCCAAAATGGCACATTTTATATCATGTCAGAAGACCAGCGATGCGACTCATATCGCGAATTTGTTTTCCAAGGAGGTCGTTAGACTTCACGGATTACCCAGAAGCATAGTATCGGATAGGGATACAAAATTCATTGGACATTTTTGGAGGACACTCTGGAAGAATATGGGAACTAACTTGATGTTTAGTTCTGCCTATCATCCTCAGACGGATGGGAAAACAGAGGTGGTAAATAGAAGTCTGGGAGAATTATTAAGAAGCCTGGTGACAGAGCACCACAACACAACAGTTGGGAAAATGTGTTGCCACAGGAAGAGTTTGCGTACAACGACTCAGTGAACATGAGCACAGAAAAAATTCCATTTGAGATTGTATACGACAGGCATCCAAGAGGATTTTCTGAACTGAGCGACTCAGAGAAAATCATAACTAAGAGTGCAAGCGCTGAAGAATTCGTAGAGGTGATGAAAGAACTTCACAACAGGGTGAATGAGCGATTGTTGGAATCAAATCAAGAATATAAGCGCAGAGTCGATCAGTGGAAGAGACAACTTCAGTTCGAAGTTGGTGATATAGTTCTGGCACATTTGAGGAAAGAAAGGTTCCCAAGGGGAACATACAATAAGCTAAAAATGAAGAAAATTGGGCCATGTAAAGTCCTGAAGAAATTAGGAGAAAATGCTTATGAAATTGAGTTGCCGGATGA
>SNQJ01S0119375.1:0-22078 GCA_010110895.2 Picea sitchensis
CTTAGGATTTATTGTATCAAGTGAAGGGATGATTATCGACCCTGAAAGGACTCAAGTCATCTCGAAACTCCCCCCTCCCTCGTCAAAAAAGTCTGTGCAGTCTTTCTTAGGCCAAATAAACTTTGTCAGGAGATTCGTCCCTAGTTTTTCAGAAAAGGTGAGACCTTTACATAACTTAATAAAAAAGGACATACAATATCATTAGGAACCCTTAGAAAACCAAGCGTTTAATTCAATAAAAAATACCATAATAGATGCTCCTTCTCTGATGAGCCCTGACTTTTTGCAAGATTTCACTCTCTACACATTTTCTTCTGACCGCTCCTACGCTGCTATCCTAACTCAAAAGAACGTTGAAAACAATGAAGTCCCAATTGCCTTTATGAGCTCAGCTTTCAAAGGCGCATAACTCGATTACCCAGCAGTAGATCAATAAGCCTATGCTATTTTTAAAGCAGTAAAACACTTTCGATCTTATCTTTTGAAATCTAGGACGAAAATTATTGTCCCTTACTCAACCATTAGAAATCTGTTAGTACAGAAAGAACTAGGTGAAAAGAGGGCGAACTGGGTCACCTCCTTACAAGAGTATGGCATAGAAATCACCCCAGCACAAATAGTGAGAGGTCAAGGGCTATGCAATTTAGTCGCTGACTCAGCCGCAAGACAACAAGAAGAAAACAATGTATCAAACCCAGGACAACACAACCAAAATTTAATCTGTTGTGCACAAAACCCTGTTAGCCCCTGGTATGATGATATAAAATTCTATCTTGAACATGGGTCAGCCCCCCGTCACTTGGATCCCACTAAAAGAAGAGCGCTAAGATTGAAATCTGCCTCCTTTCAGTTAATTAATGGTATTCTGTTTTGTCAAAATTTTGATGGAGTACTAATGCGCTGTCTTGAGAAAGATGAAGCAGAAAATGTCTTATTAGAATTGCACGCAGGAGAAGCTGGTGGGAATTTTGGTGGAGATACCACTACCCATAAAGTATTAAGTGCAGGTTGTTACTGGCCTACACTTTTTAAAGTTGCTCATGCCTTGTGTTGCAAGTGTGTTATTTGTCAAAAAGCGTCCGGACGAATACATAAACCAGCCTTCCCTTTGCAACCTGTTTTAGTAGATTCCACTTTTCAGCAGTGGGGTCTTGATATTATAGGCCCGATCAATCCACCATCCTCTCAGCAGCATAAGTTTATCATAACAACCATAGATTACTTCACTAGGTGGTCCGAGGCTGTTCCATTAAAAGCTGTGAATACTAGTCAGGTAATTGCCTTTTTAAATTCAAATATTATTACTCATTTTGGTATCCCTGATTGTTCAGTATTCGATAACACTTCCTATTTTTTGTCTCTTGAGATGAGTGAGTTCGCTCTAGAAAAATGAATTAAATTAAAATATTCTGCTAGCTATTACCCTCAAGGCAATGGATTGGCAGAATCAGCTAATAAGAATCAGATTAAAATCATCAAGAGAACGGTATCTGAAACTCACAAAAATTGGCATAATGCACTGTTAAAAATTGGCATAATGCAGTTTTCGGGGTTACTGTTGTAGACAGCTTGTTGCCTGAAAGACGTTTCTTGATTTCAATTTGTAATTGAAGCTTTTCATGATCATCCATTTCTTCTTACGCTGTCCATGTTCCTTAAGAGAACAACTCAGAGATGTCTCCCTGCCTTCGAAGGTCGGTCTACTAATAAACCATCTCTAGATCTTAATGAAGGACATTTAAAAAAAATAAAAATTCTCTCAAGGTTTGTAATTTATTAAAATATGTCTAAAATATCACAATTTTCAGCGTCACCCCGCTCAATTATATATCTTTAAAAACCAAATAAACCATTAAAGAGATGTAGGAAGTGCTTGTAAACCCGCCGGGATATTGAACAGGTCTGCTGGTAGCAGGTAAATGCATGCATGACGCCAACATAACTTCACCAGGGTACTGAACAGGCCCGCTGGCAGCGAAGCCATGTCGGGTATATGAAAATTCTCAGATATGTAATCTTTTGACCTTAAATGTCCTTCATTCTGATCTAGAACTTCTTGGCAGGATACATATATTGGAGTGGGTTAATTGGCAACCCTGTCGAGGCTATGGACGCCTGCTGGCAGCAGTGGCTCTGCCAACAATATTGGATATTTTAACCTTAATATCGTGACTCACTTTTGTTAAGATTGTTATCAGTTTTCATCTTTTAAAATAACAAGCTTGAATTTTTATGATTGATGATGATGTTCAAACAGTTTTCTGGTTCTTTTCGAGTTGGAGTTTTTCTCATTATCCTAATTTGGACTTGTTCGTTTGGCAAAGATAACTACTTCTACCAGTGTGTCTCCATTGTTGGCAGCCATATTAATTCCTATCTTTTTCCTTACAAGCTGCCTACACAAGGGTTTTGAACCCTCAATACTCATCGCAACTTTTTAAAAGGACACCATTATCTTTCTCTTTTGCATACCTGCTTTTCGTTTTCATTTTCACGACTGCAAGCGTGAAAACCCACAGTTGGAATTCATGTTGATTGCATTAAAATGATCTTTTGGATTGTTATGAACCTATTTGTTTATGTGGTCATAATTCTTTGAATTCAAACACACCACTGGTCACATATTATCAAAACACCAAATATCTATGTTTTTGATTATTATTAATATGGTGTTGATTTACAAAAGATTTGACGCAATGGTTTGATTGAATACATTAATTTTTGGGCCAAATCGTGGTTATATGATAATTCATTTGACATGTTGTTTAAAATTCTTTTGATATGCACTATTGTGATTTGAATGTAACATCTTACCAAGGCACCGTCGATTGTACAACCCAACATGATATTCTTGCATGGTTCCAATTTACTCCACCACCCTCTCACGCATAAGCATTAACGCTCTGTCTTGCATTTCGGGTTGCCTTTGCTTGTTTTGGGGAAACTTCAGGAAAAATGGTTTTGTGTCTACCCTGTTAAACCCTATCGCCGATTACCCTGTTGATTTTGTGCTATTAGCTATGGCTCCTGTAGTGAGAATCGAGCCCAACGGTGTCCAAACTTTGCTGTTGTTTGATAACGCCCGAGAGGACCTAGAGAGGAATGGTTGGTTGGTTTTTACTGAGAAGTTCAAGGGTTTCAACCTCGCAGTTGCTCAGTAATTTGCACTTACATTCGATGGGTGCAGAGCCAAAATTGGGGATGTCCAGCTGGAAGTAAACGAGGATTTCCTTAGCTCAGCCACTGGTCTGCCGACTGAGGGACAAAGATGGTTTAAAAATTTGAAGGTTGATGAAGTACCATGGCCACTGCTGTTTACCTCAAGGAAAATCAACAGTTGCGATAAAGGTATCCCATTTACAGCTCTTAAGTCTAGGTGGCATGATTTGTTGGCTATTATCAAGGAGTTTGTTACATGCGAGGGTAGATACGACCTAGTTTTCCTATACCACCTACGACTGCTCATGAGTTTCATAGATTTTCCCTTAAATATGCCACATTTCCTCCTTCAGAGTTTATATAAAATGTATAAATGTTTCAAGAGGGAGAAAGCCGACTCCAACCTCTTCCACCATTGTTTAATTAAAATTATTGTGATTTATCAGTTGAAGGTGAATGGCGATTGTTGGGATGCTTTCTTGTTGAGAAATGGTTTTGCCAGGCCTGAAATTGGACAAGTTGACAAAAGTGTTGTTACAGAAACCCTTGTCGGGCCTGTCGTTCCTCCTTCTATGCTCTTTCCCTTTCTTGAACCCTCGACCTACCCGAACCCTACCCAAACTGACACCCAACCTGATTCATGCCTAAAAGATGGCGGTAAGCCTGTTAAAAGGTCTACAAGGAAAAAGGGTAAGGTTAACAATGATATCAATTACAAAAGTAAAAGGGTTGCACGCTGGATTTCACGGTGTTCTCGTAACAAACCAAAAGAAAACACAGACCAACAACCAATTTTGTTGAGTGAAGATTCCGATTCCGAAATCGAACGGTTTCTGACCGAGGAGTATCCATACTCACAAGGCCTTTGTTCAGTCAAGCCCTATGACAATGTGATGAACCTCCTGCCATGTCTTAAAGACGACCCTAACTACCCTGGGATCAAACTCGACAGAGGAACTGGTAGTCCATTAAGAAGCTCCTCACTTGTAATTACACGGCCTGATCAACCACAGTGCAATGAATGCAAGTCGTGGCTCTACCGATATGATACAGACGTCCCTTTGCTCCAATCCCGAATCAAGTCCTTGGAGGACCGAGAAAATGTGCTACCCAAAGAAAATGACAGGTTTCTAGCTAATGATAAAAGGTAGAAGACCACAGGCTCTGTTGTTTTCAAAAATGTAGAGGCGACCACTGCCATTGTTAATTCAAAAATAGCTTGATCAAATCGAATCCCTGAAACCAAGGTATGGTATTTCAAGAATGATTTTAAAATGATTTTGTTTGTTTTGAATTAGCATACAGGATTTGTGTGCTCAATCGCATCTATTTCTGTTTTGATTTAATTGATAAAACACGATTTTGTTTATAATAATAACTAGCTACAAAATCGTGAGATTCTGTAGCTAGTTATGAAAATTTGAATTGTTTTGATTTTACAACTAAAATACAATCTGAAAATCATGTATTCTTGTGCATTGACAGGTACACACAAATTTTAAAGGAGATTGGATCGACTGTGGCATCTTTGAACATTCTTTTTCTTTACATAGTTTTGGATTAGGCTGTTAGTTTTAGATAGCAATAGGAATTTGGGAGATTGTATTCCCATAATTTTTGCAACAACTTTGATAATTTCCACAAAGAATATTTTGATCCTGTGGCCTTTATATATGTATTATTTTTGTAAACAAAGATCATTGCTGCTTGGGAGCAGAAACTATGGATTTTTGATTATCAGACTTGAATTAAAGTGGATGTTTGCACAACTTTAGCTTCAACATATCATATTTTTGTTCAAGTTTTGTTCATTTCAATTTGTAATCAAACTTTTGACTACTTTAGATATCATAATTTGTTACAGGTTGATGTGATGGGATTGAAATAGTGTCCATATTTTATGCCTCTCGTTTTATATACAACAATTGATCTGTTTACATTTGATGATTTGAAGGTTGATCTTCTCTATCCAATGAACAGTTCTATACAAATTGTCATACTCAGATTTATCTTAATATGATCGTTTGTCAAATGATAAATTGCTGTTGCTACATATCTTATTTGTTTTTTCATTAGCATTCAAAGCGTTACTGCTGCTCGTTTACGAGAAGCATTGGGAAAATTTGGTGTGGGTTGGCCTCATCAAACAACAAATGTTGATGCCATGCATAGGACACATATGGATATGCGATTTCAGGTTAGTTTGCTAGTAGCATTCTATTAGTTAATTAATATAAGAATTTGCTGTAGTTTAGATACACAGTACAAATTGTTATTTTTATTTCTCAGATAGATAACTGCCATTTCATTCCCTGTTGATAAAAGTTATAAAAAATAAAAAAAACTGAACAATAGCTCTGCTGTCAATTCATATATGATTTTCGCAGGTTTTCGATAAAAAAATTGCATTTTGTGAATACTGTACATATAATAGAAATATAAATATATCGATACACTGTATATTTAATAGGTAGAACTTTTATTCTATTAGTTAGTACAACTGTAAATACATTTTAGATTGTATATAGTTTGCAGCAATTGTTTTTCACTTAGTTAGTTTCTTTAGTTTAGTTTTTTCACTTTCCTAGGACTTAGATTGGCCAACGGAGCCGCTAAACCCGTTGGAGTGGATTAATCCAAATGGCTTGGGTTATTTAGACAACCCCGGACCAGATCCACTCCTCCAGTTGACGAGCGGTCAATTTCGCCCATCAACAAATGGAGCTAGAAGGAGGGCCTGAAAATTATTAATGGCACGAGGCGGTCGTAAGACTCCTCCACCACCCAACCGCTCAACTATAGTGACAAGAAGTCATTCAAACGACAACATCATCCCTCAAACATCAACCACATCAAACGACGATCTACGGATCACAATTGAACTAGTAACTCCAAATCCTATAGGTGGTGACGTACAAGAGATTGTCCGCCAATCTCTCATAAGAACACATAGTGCCTTCGCTCGTTTGAGTCAACCAAACCGACCTTTGGACCAACCATTAGATTTATCTGATATCAGAGAACAACTCGGAGGGATTAACCTCACTTTAAACCCTACAGATCCAACCCTCTCTCTTGCAGTAGGAGGATCTAGAATACCACCCTCACCACCTCCTTCATCCCCTTCTTCTTCTGGAGAAGAATCCTCTGATGAAGGCAGTTCCTCATCCCATCCTTCGACACCATCCACACCAATGGCCAACTAGAACAGTCCTGCCAGACCCTAGCTCGACCGAGATGCAGTAGTCATACCCGGGCCTCAGCATCCCTTGCCCAAACATCCGGAGAGGTGGCTCCCCAAGTTTGACCTAGACTCTAAACAGATCGCCGAAGATCACATAATTTTTTTTATGTTAGCCATTAGACTCCGTAATGTCAAGCACGAAGACGTAGTCTGTAGATTGTTCCCCTATACTTTCGAGGGCAATGCCTCTACCTGGTACTTTTCCCAACATCCCCATACCATTGTGTCATGAGAGAAGTTTGAATCCTGTTTTCTTGAGAAGTTTGGAGACGACAAGTCCCCAGAAGTTCTAGTCATGGAGCTTTCTAGTTTAAGAATGAACCCCAAAGAGAAAATCAAATACTTTAACCAAAGATTCTTAACACTAAAAAACTGAATCCCTATGGATTCGATGCCTGCTGAGAATCTTATCATAGCATATTATAGGAAATCCTTACATCAAAGTATATCCATTTGGGTAAAGAGATCTAAGAATTCCACGTTGTTAGAGGCCTTCGAAGAGGCCAGTCAGATTGAGAAAGACATCCTCAACTTAAAATACATTACTAGCAATGAAATAGAGACTAGTTCATCTTCCAAAAAGAAAATCAAAATCCTCCCTAGACCTGGCCAAAACAAAACGCAGCCTGAAATCTCAGATTTAGAAAACTTACAAAAAGTCGTTCAAAAACTGTCAAATCAAGTTATAGATTTGAAAAGGATGGTCGAAGAAGCTTCTTCGAGCAAAGGGACTTACAAACTCCCGTTTAGGAAGCCTTTTCCCACCAACCGACCTAATTCAAATACCGAAGGCTTAAATCTAGAAAGCCTGCAATTCGCTATTCAAACCATTCTAGAAGCCCAGGATAACTTGATGCCCCCTGAGATCCCTAAGGAAGTAGTTGAGCAAGAGACAGTTGAAGAAGATGAATCTTCTCCAAACATTTTTGGACACTTCTCGGATAGCATTTTTCAAGCAAATTTCGAGACAGTACATCCCTACAATACTAGGAGTAAGACAACAAACAAACCTTCTTATGAAAACACTACGACTTTACCCCCAAAACAGTCTAGAACAACTGAGACTAAACAGAATTATGCGAACCCAAGCTTATATTATGATTTAGTTGAAGATCTAAAAATGTTACAGAATATCGCAGAGAATAGCAAAACAGTAATCCAAGCAGTAACAAAGTTTTTCAGAATAACCCAAAAGTTCCTCAGAAGGTCTCCACTAAGAACAATTATGATCCTCATGAGAAGAGAGACCTTCATGTAAATAATGTAACAAATGTAGATAAATTAGTTTTAGAGGCTTCGAGTAAAAACCAACAAACTTTCGCCATTAATACTCGCAGAAATGTACCTCCATTTTTGTTAACTTTTGAAATCTTTAATAGGAACGTGCACAATTGTATGGTAGATTCAGGAGCGTCTTCCAATGTAATTCCGTGGTTTGTATGTCAGAAGATTAATGCTGAAGTTGAACCATCCACCTTAGAGATCATCCAACTTGATTGAACTAGTGTTAAAGTTATAGGCGAATTAAGGAATGTGCTAATAAGATTATCGTCTAACCCCAAAGTTCATCAAGTAATTGATATTATTGTTGTAGATATTCCAGAAGTTTATGGTTTGTTTTTAAGAAGAGACTAGTCAGAACAACTACACGGCTATTTCACGACAGATTGGTCTCACTTATGGCTTCCCGAGAATGGAAAGCCCAACAAAATCAAGGTAAATCATGGACGTTACCTAAAGTTCACAGTGACATATTTGAATGATCCCAATGAGCCATTTACACCTTCTGCTGATTCACCCAAAATGCAAGGGATGGATACCTTTTTCGACAATTTCATGGCCGAGACTTCAACTATCACTAACCCGGAGTAGCAGTCTGAAATTGTGGCATATATGCAGCCAACAATTTCTACTCAATGGTCTCATGCACCCGACAAAAATCAAATATGGTCTCTTTACTTTGATGGGTCAAAGTCCAAGGAAGGAGCTGGTGTGGGCTGCTTTATTATTGATCCAGCAGATAACAAAACCCTGATTGTATGCAGATTAGAGTTTGAATGTACAAACAACACAGAAGAATATGAGGCTTTATTGCAAGGCCTCAAGAAAACATTAGATATGAACGTTCAAAATTTGACTGTCTTTGGCGATTCAAAAATCGTGGTTAGACAGGTAAAAAATTCTATCCACTATTTATCTCCGCATCTTAAAAGCTACCAATCTGAGGTATGGAATTTGATGAATAAGATTTTTGGTTTTAACATAAATTCTATTCCTATATTGAATAATTCGGAAGGCGATTTATTAGCTAATGTAGCTTCAAAACTCTTTCCTGCAGAAGGCTTGTCCCCAAATGCATTCTCCATCGAACTGTTGTTTAGGCCATCTGTCCCCGACAACATCACGAATTGGAGAGTCTTTGACGACGATAAAAAAATTATTACTTTCCTGCATATGGAAGAAACTTTCCAAGGCGCAGTGATCGACGAATGCACTCATGACAATTTTGTTCTTCTCTATCCAAAGAACAATTATATACAAATTGTCATACTCAGATTTATCTTAATATGATCGTTTGTCAAATGATAAATTACTGTTGCTACATATCTTATTTGTTTTGTCATTAGCATTCAAAGTGTTACTGCTGCTCATTTACGAGAAGCATTGGGAAAATTTGGTGTGGGTTGGCCTCATCAAACAACAAATGTTGATGCCACACACAGGACACATATGGATATGCGATTTCAGGTTAGTTTGCTAGTAGCATTCTATTAGTTAATTAATATAAGAATTTGCTGTAGTTTAGATACACAGTATAGATTGTTATTTTTATTTCTTAGATAGATAACTGCCATTTCATTTCCTGTTGATAAAAGTTATAAAAAATAAAAAATACTGAACAATAGCTTTGCTGTCAATTCATATATTATTTTCGCAGGTTTTCGATAAAAAATTTGCATTTTGTGAATATTGTACATATAATAGAAATATAAATATATCGATACACTGTATATTTAATAGGTAGAACTTTTATTCTGTTAGTTAGTAAAACTGTAAATACATTTTAGATTGTATATAGTTTGCAACAACTATTTTTCACTTAGTTTCTTTAGTTTAGTTTTTTCACTTTCCTAGGACTTAGATCGGCCAACAGAGCCGCTAAATCCATCGAAGTGGATTAATCCAAATGGATTGGGTTATTTAGACAACCCCGGACCGGATCCACTCCTCCAGTTGACGAGCGGTCAGTTTCGCCCGTCAACAAGTCTCTATGGTAAGATGCAATCGTTCGTCTTTAGGAAGAAAGAGCTTGTCGAGCTTGTAGAGTATACCATTCTGAAAATGATAGTCAACATTTCCATCACCTTCTTCTATATAATTTGGCCTTGTATCCGTTGAAACACCTCCTTGAAGTCCTCATCTTCTGTGTATGACTCTTTGTATGCATCTAGGGTAAAAGGTTCCATGTGCATTAGAGTTCCCAAAGCTATAATATTAGATGTGGGTGGCCATGAAAGCATGTTTTCCAACTTATTTATGCTACCCTTCTTATACTTTATGACCAAATGAAATTGCTGTAAAAAACTAATCCACTTGTAATGTCTAGTTTTTTGTATTTTACTCTGGGCCTACAAATATTGTAGTGTCTAGTGATGTGTGTGGATGATGGTCTCCTTGCCCATCATATAGTGTTTCCACTTTTTGACAGCTTGTACCAAGGCATATATATCCTTTTTGTAGGTAGGGTAGTTGATAACTTCCCTATGGAATACTTCATAATGATAGTAGACGAGCCTTCCTCCCTGCATCAACACTTCTCTCATAGCATACCCACTTGCACTAGTGCTTGAATGATATTTCTTTTAAGATCATAAAAGGCCTTCTTCTGATTCTCTCCCCATAGGAAACTCTTACCACTAGCTATTATGACATGGAGTGTGCAACTACCACTGGAAATGAAGCTACGAACTTTCGAAAGTATTGTGCTACCCCAAAAAAACTCCTAACTTCAGAGACATTTATAGGAATTGGCCATTTCATGATGGAATCCATATTTGTGGGATCTATATTGAGCTCACCTCCACTGATCACATACCCAAAATACACCAAACACTACTGAGCGAACTCAAATTTCTTGAGATTTTCCAATAGCTAGTGCTTTTTCAGACTCTATAACACCTACATAAGATGTGACATATGCTCCTCCCAAGTAGCACTATAAACTAGTATATCATCCAAATAGACAATAATAAATGAATCCAAATAAGGACGTATAACATCATTCATTAGTCTCATAAATGTAGCTGGTGCATTGCATAAACTGAATGGCATAACCAACCACTTGTACAAACCTTGCCTTTTCTTGAAGGAAGTCTTCCAGGTATCTTCTTCTTTGACTCGTACCTGGTGATATATTGATTTCAAATCTAGCTTAGTGAAGTACTTGGAATGCTACAACTGGTCCAATATATCATCGATCCTTAGAAGCGGGTACCAATTCTTCAGTGTAATCTTGTTCAATTCCTTATAATATATACACATTCTCCAAGTCCCATCCTTATTGGGCGCAATTATGATGGGTGACCCACAAGGTGAGGTACTTGGTAGAATTACACCTTGGTCCAACAACTACTGCAATTGCTTCTTCACTTCATTTGCTTCCAGAATGAACTATCTATACGACCCAATTTTCGACAATGGGGAGTCTAGAAACAACTGTATTTCGTGCTCCACTTCCCTCTTGGTTGGTATCCCTTTAGGCTCCTGGAAAACTCCTCCGTATTTATGTAGCAACTACTCCAACTGTTGTTTCTTCCCTTTAGTACACCCCTCTAAGGATTCCTTCACTCTCATTGACTCATCATTAGATTGATTTTCTTTTAAGAAAAGTAAAACATATTTCTTACTAGAAGTAATCAACTTCTTGGCTTGATTGACACTTACTAGTGAAATCTTTGACTTTCTTTTATGCACATTGATGATGTAGAACTTCCCATCCTTGATAAATCAGTATTAGTTGGCTCTCCCCATGAATATTGCATCCCTCATATACAGGCAAGTGATTCCAAACACTACTCCACATACATCAAGGGGTACTACATCCAATTCCACTTCATCAATAAAATCAACACTTATACCAAATTTAATCTTACATTGTTTTGTTACCTTTATCTCTCCATCCTTGTTTACCCAACCCAATGGATAGGGTCTAGGATGATTGTGAGCCTCTAATCCAATCTTGTTGACTAGATCCACTGCTATGATATTAACATGTGAACCAGATTCCAACAAATCATCTATCCTTGTCTTCTTGCCCTGAATCTTGATGTGGAAGAGCTTGGTCATATCCTTCTCTTCCTGGTGATGAAGGCTTCTTAGATTCACCTCCTTTTGCATATATGTGTAGACAATCTTGTCATCAACCTACGAGCTATTTTCAACCCGATTGCTTGAATGTTTGGCTAGAAGGTTCTTTTTGTTTCCGTCCTTCTTGCAATTCTTTGGGTTCAACTCTAGATGTAGTTTCCAACATTTTTCCTCGGTGTGACCATCAATGTTGCACTGATTGCAATGGTTGCTGTGATATTTACTCTATTTGGAAGTGGCTGCTATGTTCTTATATCCCCCCCCTTTCCACTTCCTCTTCCCATCCTTGGAAGCTTCCTAGTGCTCTTTATGCTTCAAACCACTTGGATGCTCCTTCTTTTGGCCTATGTTTTATAGGTACTATGCCTATACACAAGCCTCATCCACTGTCCTTGGCTTGAAGAACGCCACCTGCTTTCGTAGATGACTGTGTAAACCCACCAGATAATTGAGGAGTACATATGGGTTCTTGGGAGAGATACCCAACATGATGTCCATCTTTCTGAACTCAATGGTGTACTCCTGTACACTCTGCTCCTGCCTCTACTTGAAGTAGTGCCACCAGATCCGTTGTTTCTCTATATACCTGATAGGGTAGAATTGAGGCTTGATGAGGTTTTTGAAGTACTCCCATCTAGTTACTGGTGGATTACCCTCCAACCTAAGTGTTTCCATGTGGCTTTCCCACCAGGTTAAAGCATGGCCCTCTAACTTCAATCTTGCTCCGAAAATATCTTTTACACGACTATGGTTGAGTTATTATGCATGTGTTAATTAACCAATTAGGAAACTTAAAGAAAGAGGAAGAAGTATAGAAGAAATGAAACATACATATAAACTTGTACATAACTAAAATGAAGCATAAAACAACAGGAAACCATAACACCAATGTGATAACGGAGTTCGACAATCTCGCCTACGTCTCTGGGCCTTTGTCTCAGTGGGTGAGCCTTTTTTATTTCTGTTCAAAGCTTAATAAATACATCACAAAAGTGCCAAAAGGTTACAAAATTGATATGGTATTTTTCTACCAGATCTCTAGAACCCAACAGAAGAAATGACACTCAAATTGGATGACTGGAGCTCCTAGAAATGGCCTGCAAAGGTGCGCTCCTCAACAACTTCCCTGCATAAAAAATGGCTTTGGCTTGGAAAATCTTCAGCATAAACCTTCTCTGAATCCCCTCATATGGCCTCAAGAAGGCCTGGTTTATATAGATTTGAAGTTGGTAACCATCTCCCAACTTCCTCCTAAGATCTAGCCTTAAAAAGGGCCCAATATCCCCCCAAAAGGGCCAAACATCTCAAAAATTGTTCCAAAAATCATTGAAAAATAAATGTTCCAAAGTAAAAAAACGACTTTATAACTATTATTGGGATAATCCCCCTCTGGCCTAGGTGCACGCCCATAAACACAGTCATATGGAGGCATGTGGCCAAGCGCCAACCCCCTAGGGGCTGCACACTGACCCCTTCTATGCATACACCTGGTCTTATGGGATTCATTATAGGACTGAGTCCCAAACCCTTCACACTAACATGGATGAGGCCGGGTCATGTGGAGAGTTACCAACATAACCAAAGCTAGGGATAATCCATACACCTATGTGCGCCAAATTGAAAGGGTAGACCGTGGTCACCTCAGAACGAACGTATGAGTGTATACATATCGAGGGTTGGGGCTAGGCCCCAACCCTTTGTTTCCGCCAACGCGCATAATTGCCAATTTAAATATATGTTTAACCATATAGTTAACAAGAACCATGTGTGGGCGGGATGACTAGCTCAACCCTGCCAAGACTATATGTCGGTGGGAGGTCCACTGATCGAGTCTCATGCACTCCAAGAGTTTTTGCAACAATGAACCAGTCCATGGGTGCCATGTGGCAACCCATGTTTGGGCCATGTGGCACCCCCTCATTTGACAATTTTTGATGCTACGTGTTAATCACCAATTGAACCAGCTCTAACACCTGTCTACCCTGTCAGCATTGTACCCTGCCACATGTCTCCATATGAATGTGCCATGTGTCATCGTACAAACGTGCCAGATCAGCTGTATGGGCGTGCCACGTGTCACCCTTGCAGTGGTGACACGTGTCACCTCCCAGTTGGTCCACCTGTCCTATCCACGTCAGCATCTGTACACCCAGTCAGCCTGCCAACTGTTCCTTCCATGTCAGCTATATCATATGACCTATACAATCAGCTTTCACATGGCACTGTACAGACTATATAACCATCATTTTTTTTGCCTATTTGGAAAAACGAATATATCGCCATAAATTGAGCATACGATGCCCGTTTGAGACCATTCAAGTTGCGTTGGGTTTGTATCAATGAGGCCTATGTACAAGTCCATTTTGAAGCCATTACGAGAACTTTGATTTTTAGGCCTTTCTGAGCCCCATCAAGCTCCTGGATCCGATTCTGGATCAAATCTAGAAAATGAAATCATATGCTCTTCATATATATGGTGAATGCTAAAATAAAATTATGGCTGTTGCAACCAATGATTAAATTTTTTTGCATCGATCTCACCTTGATATGGATTTATGTCCACTTTCACTTTGATCTTGAATAGGGATTGTGAAGGGTTTTGGACACTCGAACTCGACTGCTCTTTTTCAAATTATTTTTGTGACTCATTTTCTTCCTAATCTTCTGATTTCCCCTCTGACCTATTCTTTGAGTTAGAGCCTCCATGATCTCTAAATGGTATGATATTTCTTTCTAGAGCTTCCATGAGGAGTTTCATATTGTGACTGATGTCGACAACTTATGATTCCAACCGCTCAAATCTCTCTTCTGTTGAATCTCTAGAGTTATTATGAACATACTCTTCCGCCATGGCTAGGGTTTTTGTGACTTCTCCTTAAGCCAATTCTTGGATCCTGCAACTTCCCACAAATACCCAAAATAAAAACCTACTCTAATAGCAATATGATCTGTAAACTGTCGTGGATATTCCACTAGAACAATTTGTCATAATAGATCTAGTACAATACTGAAATCTTTACTATTAATATTAATTTCCTTTAGATCTCCAGAATATTTAGTTACTGATAAAATAGATAAAATGTAGAAAAATAGAGAACATTAAAACACATTCACAACATCCACAAATAAACACAAGATATGACCTGGGAAACCCAATACGAGAGAAAACCCAACTATAAGGTGAGGCTGCTCTGCGCTCTTTTCTCTGGTAAATAAATTATGAACGTAAAAATAAAGAGCCACTCTTTGTGGAGTTTCGTTTGACCTGTGGCCTATATGGATGCTACAAAATCTCTCCTACCTTGTTATACTCATAGAATACAACTCTCAAATGTTTTTCTCAGCTATGGAACAATATATAATGCAAAAGAATGGAGCCCCCTTCTCCTCCTAGTGGCCCGATTTTTAACATAGCCCGAAAACCATCTAGGGATAGGTTTTTGAATTCCTAAACCTTCAATTGTGATAATGTTTTAGACCTTCTAGAATGTTCTTAGAAAAAAACTACATGGCTAGCCCCACATTTCTAAGTAATGGAGGCTGACGTGGCATCCACTCACACCGTGGTGATCAATATGGTAGGTCAACTTGCAGGAGGCATAACTTTCTCATACAAACTTTTATTGACGAATGGTTTGCGCCGTTGGAAAGGTATTTCAGTGTATAATTTATAATATTCAAATATAGCAAGTTTTGAAAAAAAAATGTCATTTGATGCCTCAAAATGGATTTGAAATATTTCTAACTATTTTTTGGACCCAAATTTCCAAATTTTGACCAACCACCAAAATGGCCGTGCAAGATGATTCCTCCAAATTTTCCACCCAAAAAGTAGTGATATAGATGAAAAATAATATAATGATCCAATATATATCATGTGAATATAGGAACATGCAAATATAATGTTGGGTTTTAGTGGAAAATCATTCCATTTCTCCATTCCATCATTCTTACCATTTCCTAGAGAGTGTGAGTTAGGGAGCTGTTGTTTCCTTGTAACCGTGTATCACTGTAACCATGTAAATAATTTGGGGTTTAGGTTTGAAGAAGATTTTTTTCATGCCTGTGGAGAATTATCCTTGAGTGAGGGAATTGTTGGGAATAGGTTTCCCCATTTGTTTGTTGAGTGGGTGCTCGTAACTCCTTGAGAGTGGCCTTGTGTTCCAATTGTCACATAGCTCTGAGACTTCCTGGATGGCCTGTTGCTGAAGCCTTAGAAGGGAAGGAGTGCAATTGAAGGATTGTGGAGCAGTGAAGGGGTACACTTACTGGGGTGGGACATGTTGTTGTAAACGAGAGGCTATGAGATGGAACTGGTGCTAGAGAGGGTGCCATTGACCTTGTCCTAAGTTGGATGTTGTTGGACCTTAGTTTGGATTAGGTAGTCTTTGCCCTAACGGAGTCATAGCCCCAAATTGGGGGTGACTTGCTGTTAAAAGTGAATGAACAACATAGTCTATGGCTGGTAGGAACATATGAAGTCTGCAACCAGTTGGTGATTTTCATTAAAAGATAAGTGTTCTTTTATGTGTTTATGATGTTTACTATGTGGTTAATTATGTGGTAGTATAATTATTTTAATTATGCATGGAATATATGGTATTATGATTGAATAACTATGTTCAAATATAGGGAATATTAATTAATAAATGATATCATAGATTTAATGGCTGAATTGAAGAAAATTTAGAAATTCAATTTTTGACATAAGTCGGGTTTTAGTGACATACACCCAGAACTAAGTTTGGGGCATGTTAAAGTTAGTGTTGGTTTCTGATCTAGTGTTTTCTTCATAAACATGCTATCTCATTCAATTAGTAACTAACCTATCTACCCCTTAATTTATATATATTAAAAATCCAAGTTTCTATAGTATATACCTTAAAATATTTCTTGAAGAGTGGAGAATATAGTTTTGCAAAAGAACAATTGAGTTCATTTTCTCATAGAATGCTCAAAATTCCATATTTCTAATAGTTTAATCGTCTACTTATACATCCACTATGTGGATATTGGTTTAACTAAATACACCATACTTTGGAGCATTTGCTTTCCTATGTAACCCTTTTTCATTTTTGTTGACATCATCATCTGTGTGTTGAAAGTTATTACAATTAATATAACTTAATATTTTTATTACATTAGCATTGTGTGTGATTAATTGACCTTTTAATTACCACTGTGAAATGAATAAGTAGGATTCATTGATCTTCTCCAAGCGATTAGTAAGGGATGTCCAATACTGTCATTTCCAACATCCATTGAATCTTATAATTTTCAACTCCATGAGCAATAATAGTGGAAGGGCCATATTTCCACTTACTTCTAGAGCTAGGAAAAATTCCCCTGTATGGATAAGTGGTTCACAGAGAATTACATCAATATTTCACTTCTTCATCTTCAAGCCTATGTATGAAGACTATTCAAAGAGAGAGGAATTTATCTTGCACATTGGTATGTATGAATATTATTCAAATAGAGGAATTTATCTTCTACATTTATGAACATTGTAATAATTACATTATAAGGTTCTGGGGTCAAGTCCTTGGGATAGTTTCCTTTGTGAATTTTATGGAACTCACTTGATGTCCTTGCCCAACTAAGTTTATGAAACTACAAAAACCCAATTACCCTAGATACCATCCTTGGAATGAATAAAACTACATAACAAATTTTCCAAGATTTACATTTCAACATAAATAAGAAAAAAAAAACATATAACGGATGAGCTAAATAGGGACAATGTATATCAAACACCAGTTTTAGAGAGATCATGGTTAATCATGTTATCGTATCATCTTGACACAATCATGTTTCATGTTCCACTCGACTCTTTAGATCTTGTTTCAAGATAGTGAACTACTTCAAGGACATGCACTTGAAGATGTCTCTGCTTGGGTAGCCTACTTCAAGTATTGATCATCCATATACCTCCTATTAGTTAGATGTCATTACACCTCAATCACAAAAATGACTATTGTGTTGTTAAATTTTATCGTAGACTAACTTTTTGTAACACCCCACTTAGTGTTAATACTTTTACTAGAGACAATTTATGCATAATGCATAATCTCAATTAGTAATACATGCATATCTTTCATCAACCTTCACAGGTTGTGCCATAATGTATCATTAATAAGGTAGATATTTTGTTTAAAAAAAACCAACTATTGACCATATTAATTTCCAACACAATTAAAAATACTCATATCAACATAAATCAATTTATAAATTGCATGCATAACAACAATATACCTAAATAGAATTTCACAAGTACTACTTCTCGATTTGTTGATTTCTTGACTTGCAAAACCAACTCCTTGCATCAAACTTTTTTATCCTTTAGGAATCCACTAGTTGACCACTCTACAAACTCCTATGGATACACTCCTTCCCTAGAGGCCCTTCAGCCACAATGGGGCTTTATGGAAAGTATCAATCTAGTAATAAGAGAAGTGTGAAGTTGCTAAGCTTCGAAAGAAAATATCCACTTCACAACACACTTCAATGGACCAATCTCTCAACCATCACCAATAAAAATTTCACAAACATTGTGACAACCATCTAGCATTAGGGTGCAAAAAGTGTTTTCCTCTTAACTTCCCAACTCCTACATTTCTATTTTCACTCTTAGGTTTTCCCTTGATCTTTTCTCACTTCCTATTTTAGTGTATGCACATGGAGTTACTACTTTTAAAGTTATTTATCATATTTCTTTAACTTCTCCCAACCCGTTTTTATTTTTCCACACTTCTATTTGAATTTGAATTCTCGTTCCTCTTTTTTCTCCTTGATTTGTGGGTGTACTAGTAAGTAGTTTTAGTTATTAATAATTACTTTATTTTTATTTCATGCACATTCTCATAGAATGTATTTACCTTTCTTAGTAACTTTTCACCTACTAGATCATTTCTCTTGTTATGAAATATTAATAATCTATATTTTTCATTCACACTACAACCATTTTAATTAATTTCTCTCTTTATGTAAAATGCATAAGCTATAAGACTATTTTCTCATATTTTAAAAAATATGCATATTGAAATAATCCTCTTTTATATTTTTGAATCAATCTTCTTTCATTATATAGTTTACAATTCATAATCGATACCAAGAGTTCCATGTTTCTTTGTGCTCTTCAAGAATTTCCTTTTAGTACATTCCAAGGGTGCCATATTTCGGATGCCCTTCAAGCATCCAACTTTCGTGGTGGGGGAAATGGTGCAACAATTGAGACTCTATTAATTCAATATTTTTCACCCTTGTTAAGAGACCAATGGTCATTGAGGAATAATATTATCACCTTATTTCACACCTCTAATACAAGCCTCATGAGTGACTAAATCTGTAGCCTACCCTCAAACAAATGTGCACCCCTAATTAAAAGCGTCACAAGATTTTCGACCCAAGTCACAGAAAATGAGTGCTAGTAGGTGGAAATAGAAATGTTGTTCCCCCTCTCCTGATGGTATCCCATACTCTTATATATAATCCCATTACCTTGATGTGGATTTGTCAACAAGCATGTTCCTTCTGCCTTCACACACTACAATCAATGCATCAGATAATTCCATAATAAAAATAAAAAATATGCATTAATCATATAATATTTTGGGTATCCTAACTCAATCCAAAGTCCATTACAATGTTGATGCAATACCATGCCAATTTATACTTGTGGTTTCATGTCACACTAGGAAAAAATTTAGTAGCATCTGCATCTTAATGTGTCCAACATTTTAATTTTAATGTTTCATAATGATATGAATTGACAACATCAGTTACACCATATCGATGTACACATAATTCATCCACATAACCATATACACATTTAAATGAAACTATTCAAAATCATAGTTTAAAACCAATCAAACAATTAAAAGATTGAGTTCCATCATCGAGTACAAATCAATAAGAAACATTATTTATAGCAAATGCCGACAAATAATAGTATCCAATCTGTCAAACAAGTAGGAAAAATGGGGGACTACATACACCCATCTTTAAGAAATTTTATCTTGAAGTTTTAAAATAATTATGGAAACTACTGAGGCATCTCAATTGTGTCCTCCCAGGTAGTAGAAATGATACTATAGTGATCACGTTGGACCTTTACCTGATCAACCAAGTGATGCTAAAGTTGTTGAATGCACTGGTCCAAAATATGGATGGGTTTGTCCACCAGGGACCCCTCACCCAACATATGAAAATAACTCAAATTAATCACATGAGAAGGATCTAAAATATAATGACGTAACACAGATATATGAAAAACATCATGCATAGGATCTAATGATGAGGGAAATGCAAAGAAATAATAAATTAGTGCCTTTCTTTTAAGAATTTCAAACTATCTTGCATATCATGGTGCCAACTTAGCTCATTTTCCAAACTTAATTGGGCTCTTTTGTGGTCTCACTTGCAAGAATACCTTATTCCCAACTTAATAATTTCTATTAACTATATGTGCACTTGTATACATACTATGTCTATATTGCACTTGTTTAATGTTCCCTTAATTATCTTAATTTATTCTTCCATTTCTTGGAATACTTCTAGTCCAACAAGGACTCTATCCTATAGCCTATCCCAACTAAGAGGTGTTGTACATGGTCTTCCATACTAGAATTGAAATGGTGCCATATTTATTGAACTGTGATAACTATTATTATATGCAAATTACACAAGAGGTAAACAAATTTCCCATCATTTTTGTTGGTCCATCACATACATATGTAACATATCTTCCGATATTTAATTTCTTCTTTTATGTAGATTATAACCTTGTATAATTATTTACTGCAAACAAATTTTCAGTAAAAGAACATAAAATATACAATGGCAACTACACACATTAGACAAAGATTTTTCCCTTGGAAACCTAAACCGGGAAAACCAACATATTCTATATTCATTCATAGTGATACATTGTTTACAATAAAATATACATATAGGAGCCAACGGCATCTAAAACCCTACCCCAATGACCTAGATTAGTCAACAACCCTAATTCCTTAACCGGAAATAGAAAACCATTGGCAAAAAAACATGTGCTGAAAAACCGCCCAACAATGGACACGAAAATTGAGACAACATGAAAAACGAGGCAAAAATGTGACATGGATCTTGAGGGGATTTTTTTTCTCAGGGGCATTGCCCCCGAAACCCCACAAAGTGTGGATATCGCCCCCTACAACCCCCCCACGCTCGATGCAATGTAGCAAACACTACAACTAGTTGTGCAAATAATATAACACATACTCAACATTCTCCCACTTATTGTTTTCTTTGCATACATGGGGTTACAAGGTTACATAGTTAACAATACAGGGCATAAATTCCCATAGATCCTCTACAGCAAGAGAACTTCTCAATGCTCACAATTTTTTTTAATGAATCTGCAACATTACTCAAAGTGTCTACCTTCATCAACGACACTTTCTTTTCTTCAACCATATCTCTCACAAAGTGATATTGAATATCAATATGCTTTGTCTTTGAATGATAAGCTAGGTTCTTTAACAAAAAAATTTCACTCTGACTGTCACAATCTAGCCTTACAACTTGCTGTACCAACCCAATACTTGAACACAATATTTGTAACCATACTACTTCCTTACTTGCATGAGTGGCTGTCATGTATTCAACTTCTATAGTTGAAAGTGCCACTACAACACGTCTTTTGCTCATCCAACTGATTTCTCCTCCAAACAGGTTAAACACATACCCTCTTGTAGATCTCCTATGATCCAATCCCCAACCCAGTATGTATCCACAAAGCCATGTATGCCCAACACTCTGTCCAATCCTAGTCTTCATTGGTAGCATAATCCATAGCTAGCAGTGCCACACAAATACCCGAGAACCCTTTTTACTGCTGTCCAATGCTCTTTCCCTGGTTTTGACATATACATGCTCAAAACTCCCACTGCATGTACAATTTCTGATCTAGTATAGACCATTGCATACATCAAACTTCCAACTGCACTCACATATGGAACACAAGACATGTCCTCCTCCTCTTCCTGTGTCTTGGGACACTGATACACATATGAATTTACACCAACATGAATAGGGACCTTGAATGGTTTACATTCCTGCATATTAAACCTCTGCAATATTGTCTTGACATATTTTCTCTGATTTAACCAGAGTTTCCTTTTTTTTTCCTATCCATTTTAATTTCCATGCTTAAAATGAAATTTGCAGCACCGAGATCCTTCATGTCAAATTTAAAGGACAACTGAGTTTTCACATCTTGGATAATCTCCTTTTTGTTTCCTATCAACAACATGTCATCCACATACA
>SNQJ01S0119375.1:27368-40797 GCA_010110895.2 Picea sitchensis
CAACTATTTTACAATTTTACCATAATCCTAAGGATTAGGCATCTAACATTTCCCCCCACCTCCAATCCAAAGGGTTGTTTGTAAGTCCAAGCATCTTTCTAAAATTTTCAAACTTTTCTCTTTCAAGTGCTTTGGTGAAGATGTCTGCAATTTTCTCACTTGTGGAACAAGTATCAATTGAATGGTCTTGGCCTATACATGACGTTGAACAAGATGGTACTTTGTGTCAATGTTCTTGGTTTGATCATGGAATCTAGGATTCTTGGTCAACTTGATTGAAGAATTTTTATAAATAAAAAGTGGAGTAGAATTCACCCGTTTCTCCTTCAAATCCTCTATTATCTTCTTAACCCACACAATCTCCTTTGTCACCTATGTAGTAGCCACATATTCTGCATTTATAGTGGAATATGTTGAAACATAATGTTTTCATGATATCCAAGAGATAACATTTGATTGAAGACTCATGAGGTATCCTGAAGTAGACACTCCATTCCTCTTATCCCCATCAAAGTATGAATTTAAATGTCCAAGTAGTTTGAAGTCATCCACCTTAGAGTATTTGATCCCAAAGTCTTGAGTTCCCTTCAAGTACTTTGGAAATATCTTTTCAACATTCCAATTTCCTTAATAATGTTTTTTCATGAACCTATAAAGGATCCCAACTGTAAATAAAATGTCTGGTTTGGTAGTAAGGTAGATAAGACTCCCCACAAGATGTCTATATTTATTTGCATCCTCAAATTAATTCCCTTCTTTTGATCTTAGCTTCAAATTTTGTTCCATTGGAGTACAGAGATGATTACAATCACCCATGCCAAATTTGTTCAAGAGTTCTCCAATGTACTTCTTTTGGGATATGAATACATGCTTTGGTTTTTGAGTTAAATACCCAAGTAGAAGTGAATATATCCCATGTCTGTCATATCAAAAACCTTCTTCAATTATTTATTTATGGATGCAATATATGCTTCATTGTTTCATGTTATAAAAATATCATCTACATACACCACAAGATATACAACGATTTTCCCAAATTTATTGACAAACAAGGTTACATCATTAATATTATAATACCTAAAATTGATCTTCAAAATAAACTCAATTAACTTTTCATACCATGTGCGAGGTGGTTGCTTTAGGCCATACAAAGAATTTATGAGCTTACATACCTTATGTTCTTTAACTTTAATATAAAATCCTTCTAGTTGAGACATGTAAAAATTCTCCTTCAAGTATCCATTAAGGAAGGATTTCTTCACATCCATGTGATGAATATTTCACCTATTCATTGCTGCAAAATCCAACAATGCATGAATGACAGTCCATTTTTGTGTCGGGGAAACATTCTCTTCATAGTCTATGCATTCTTTATGTGCATATTCTTTTGCCACATGCCTCTCCTTATGATTTTCAAGTGATCCTTTTGATTTGTACTTGTTTTTGTAGATCCACATGTATCCAATTGGTTTGGTTCCAAATGGAGGATCTTCTAGCTTCCATGTCCCATTATTAATGAGAGCATCATACTCCTTCTGGATGGATTCTTTCTACTCATCATGAGAGGCATCTTGTTCAAATAAAGTTGGTTCAATGTTAGTAGATAAATTCAATTCACAATAAAATGAAACATCCATATCATTTACATCACCTGAATCTAAATTATCTACATCACCTACATCTTGTCTTGTAGAATTTGTAGTTCCTATCTTTCCAACTTTGTTAGTATGCATAATTTCAAGTGTCTTTATGAGCCACTTTGGACCTTTCTGTGATGGTATAGGTTTCTCCACTGATTAATATGGTGCTACATTCCCATAAAGGTTCAACCTTTCAATCCTCTCAATCAAATCCTCCGATTGAAATCCTTATTCTAATGAAGTGGTTGGATCTTCTTCATGAGGGGGAGGTGGCATTTCAAAAGAAGATTCTAGAGTTTGATCCAAGATGGGGATCCCCCCTTTAAGATGTGAAATCTCATCATCAAACTCATGATATGTATTTACATGGGTGAATCTACCCAGATGAGAAAGCTACCACTCATCAGTGTTTTCATTCTTAGTGTATTCAAGAAAAAACATGTCTCTGTAAAGAATGAACATTTTTTTTTACCTCATCATAAAGATGGTATGCCTTGGTGGTATTTGAGTACCATAAGAAGATGCACTTTTGAATCCTTGCACCAATTTTTCTTCTTTTCTCCTTAGGAATTAAGGCATAGTAGGTGGAATAAAAAACCATGAGATGCCTTATAGAAGGAATATAACCATTCCACATTTCATAAGGATTCTTGCTCCCAAGAGCATGATATTTAATCGTTTTTCTCGCATAGAATTGCATTAGCCCAAAACATGAACTTCACATTCTTGAAAAATAACATTGAATGTACCATTTTGAAGAGTGTCCTACTCATTATTTCTACTACACCATTTTACGGAGGATTGTATGGAATGATGGTTTGATGTTTGATTCCATGTTGAATAAGATAGGTTTCAAATTAATTACAAATATATTTCCTTCCATTATCAGTACAAAGAATGCTAATACTAGATTGTGTTTCATTTTCAATCCATAAATGAAAGTTTTAAATTGTTTCAAATTCTTGAGACTTATGTTTCATCAAGTAAACCCAACACATCCTAGTGTAGTCATAAATAAAATTCATGATATATTTGTTTCCAAAAATAGATGGAAGAGGCATGGGGCCACACAAATTAGAGTGTATAAACTCTACCTTTCTATGTGCTCTTAAAGTGGAATCATGAAAATGTTGCTTGCTTTGTTTACCAAGGATACAAGCCTCACATTGCTGCAAATTCCTTGTAATGGTAGGCATACTAGAAACACCATTTTTCTTTAGCATACGAAGACTATCATAGTTGATGTGCCCAAATATAACATGCCACAAGAGACTACAAGACAATGTACCTTCATCATGATGAGAAAGTTATGCATAATTTTTTGTCTATGAAGATGTTCCTTTCAACTTCAACACTATAACATTCTCTAATGATGGCCATCTTGTCGAAAGACCTCCTTATTTCAAATTTCCTGTCAAATAGGTCAATGGAATTGAATTGCTGTGGAATTTGCATAATATATAGAAAGTTCCTCTGTAACTCAGGAAGATAAAGAACATCATGCAAAATAAAGTATGAGAATCTAGGAAATTTGAGCATCATGGTGCTAATTCCTAGAGGTTTGAGACTTGATCTATATTCAAAGTAAACTACACCCTCTACATTGTCATTCAATTCTTCAAATAAACATCTCTAAAATTTCATCTAGCAAGTATCAACAATGTCAAGCAACCATGCATTTCTCCAAGAGTGAAATGAAGCTTTGAAAACATATTAATTAATGCCAATATTGTAGTGAGAAACAACAAAATGAGCGTATTCATGAGCTTCAACTTTGTATTCATTTTGTTCCTTCTTATATTTGATCTTATCCCATGGGATTCTACATGTCTTTTCTTGATGTCCATTCTTTCCATAATGAACATAGTGAAGATCAGACCTCTCACCTCGATTGTGCCTACCCTCCTGCCTCTGAAATTATTCTTTCCACATCATCTCTTACTTCCTTATCTTCTTGAAGAATCATGTGATTTATTCTTCCCTTTTTGAGCAAGGGACATAGTCTCCCCAATGAGATGAGTTTTATTCTTCCCAAAATCCTTCTCATGTTCTATAATTTTTTCCACTAAATATTCAAAATTGAGGGACTTCGGTTGTCCACTAGCTTGAAGTGATTCGAGATAGTGAGAATATGTGGGGTAAAGGGCCTTGATGAAGGCTATGATATAAATTTCTATATTCACATCAATAGCATCAATGTTTTGCATGATGGATTTAATTTCATAAGATAAAGCCATCAGATCAACATCCTTCATTTCGAGGCTGAAGAGATTCATCAACAATTGAATTAGCTCTAGTTCTGAATGTTAATAATATAGATATTTAAAATTCTTGAAATCACTCCAAGAATATTTGATATATGTGATATGGTGACTCACCTCTTCACTTATAGAATAAGAAATCAAGGAATGAGATTTATTGTCTTTATTAATCCATATGGAAAGATCCTTGTCTACTATCAATTTGGTAGGTTTGGTATCACCATCACAAATGTCATCCCAAATATCATTGAATATTAGGGTGTGCTCGATCTTCCTTAACCAATCTAGATAATTCTCTTTGGAACTGAGGATCACACCAACAATTGAGACAACATAATGCATTTTGTCCACTAGTTTCTCTTCATAATACTACTCCTTTCATCACAACTTATAGGCTTCATGAGAACCCACACCACACCTCTATGCTTTTACAAAAAGTAGTTGAGTCTACCTCTATTCCTTCTCAGTTCTAGGATCCATATCTTCTCATTCTATTGCATATAAGAATTCACAATCACATGTCTATCTGAAACCTTGTACCATCTCTCTCTTAAAAAATCTCAGCGTAGCAACACCAATAGAAACTGACACATTCTCCTTAAGGCATACAAATAGTAGCCCACTTGTTTGGTGGACAACACCAATAGTTCTACATAGTTCTTGAACTTAACGATATATTTTTCCTTCTTTTCTGCTAGTGGATTCTACATCACTTATCATCTTCCTACTACAACAATGAATGAGGTGTTGGCGTATACATAATCTTTTCAAACCCGACACAAATAAAGTAGATGGACGATGGATACCACATATTCATATCACATGTTTGGACACAGTCCATTTCATTCAACTTATGCTACCTCACTCACCATGGAGTTTGATGACCATGCTTGATATTATATTTAAAAAAAATTCATGATAGTATGGTTACCTTTTCCAACTTCCTTCTATGACATAAACTCTCTACACGATCAGGGAAAATAAAGAGCTTAATAGGCTATTGGATCTCTACCTAGATTGAGCATTTGAATGAGCTCAATATTGATAGATATTGTGGTGGCACTCGCTATCGTTGATATGGAAAATCTCTAGCAAAGGTTTAAGAATGACATGAAGAAGATCAACCACATCCACAATCTAGAAAATGCTAGGCTAAGTAAGCAATCCTTCGTGTGACGTGAATGATGCTCTCTCTAAAACACTCAACCATAGAATGATTAAAAGACACACACAATGAGAGAGAAATAAATCTCAACGGAATAAAAACCTATTCCAAATAATTCCAATGGTCTTCTTGCCAGTGATTAACACAACAAATTAGGGTTTTCTGGATGTGTGGACGTGTTTTAAGGTTTCTCTATATTGGAAAACAATTCTCAATGCATAGGCAAGGATTGGAAGGAATATTGTGAAGTAAGAGGAATAGGTGAATAATTGATCTAGGTGGATATCGGTGGCCACCCACCTATTCCACTGGCTCGAAAAACAATTTTCCAACTTGGTAGTTTTTCGACAGTTTTTCGGGTTCCAAACTTTCGGGGCCGTTTTGAGGCCCTATACATCGTTTTTTTGGGATTTGGGGCCCAGGTGATTGCTAAAGGCACTCACTTGCGATGGTAAAAAATTGTTCTTCTCGGTTAGACCTTTCCAATGGGCTATTGTGCACCTAAAATGGAGATCATATGCAAAAGTTACGACCCCTGGAAGTTGATGTACTAACTTACCCAAACGGGGTTCACATGACTTTTGGTGCTTCATCTCCTAGGGTTAGGTTTTTGGATGTCTAGGGTTTTTGACATTCCTATTTATTGTAAAAGTCCTTCATAGACTCATTGTAACCATATTCTTGTGAATGAGAGCAACCGCCACATCTCTTCTTAGAGATAAGCCACCACCATTCCAACNATTGAATAGAAAACCAATTTTACTGTATCTCTGTTATTTTTTGTTAAGCTTATTTTAATAATTTGTATTCATTTCGTTCTGCTCATAAAATCTGCATCAGTGGTATCAGAGTAGTTTTCTCCTTGTCATCTTAGTGCATGTACCCAACGAGGTCAGGGTACAAAGAATTAGGTTTCGATCTTGTTTCTCTTGAGGACAAAATCTCTCGCATGCCCAAGCGACCTCTCATGGCAGGAAAAAATAAAGATGATGGGACATGAGATCCTTTCAAAATGTTGCTTGAGGAATCCCTCACGCAACAAAGGAACAAGATGATGGATAGTTTCACGCAAATCCTTTGATGACTACCAACATGCGACGCATCTTCCTCGAGCGAAGGCACCGCCCCTTTCAAGGTACAAATCAACTTCGATATTCATATATTTGAAGGTTAGATAGATGCAAATTCTATATACAAGTGGTTGAATCTACTAGAAGGGTATTTTCTTTCCATAACTTTTCGAATAGAGAAAATATTACTTTTGCTCTCCTCAAAGCCGTTCTCCATGTCAAAGATTGGTGGGAAAATTTCTGTGAGAAAAAGGAAATAGAGGAACCCTCATTATTTACAGTCACGACCACTTGGGAATCCTTTAGGGATGCTATTAAGGAACATTACTACCCCGTCGGAAGTTATGATGACTTGTATACCAAATGGACCACACTATGACAAGAAAGAGACCAAGCAGTGCTAGACTTCAAAAATATCTTCCATACCTTGCACACCAAGTTGGGTATAAAAGATTTAGAGAGACATTTGGTGCTCAAGTATCACATTGCTTTGCATAGATACATCCATACCGAAATGGAATTTCTGGACATCTCGTCCTTGGGCGCGGCCTACTGATATGTCGTCAAAATTGAGCAAAAGATCAAACAAAAGACACATAAATTTGGGCCTAGGAACCCCGCACAGGAAAATCCAGGAAAGGGTGGCCCCAACCCACATAATAAAGGACAGAGAAAATATGGACTGTATCAAGGTAAACAGTGCAAGTCGCAAGAAAATAAGGACACTGGAAAGACAAATAAAGATACTAGGAAGTGGTGCGACTTCCATAAGAGCCCTCGGCATAATGCCGTTGACTGCCGCTCAAAGCAGTTGCTGGTGGACGAAGTGAAAGCCTCTAAATTAGATGCGGGTTCTGACTCTGAGTCACAACTAGAAATAGGAAGACAAATCATTGATGTGGAACCCAGTTCCACCGTTTCTACCACCAAGCTCCAGCCCGATGAACAGGATGAGCCAGAAGAAGGAGAGTGACTCTTCCATTCACATATGTGGGTAAAAGGCACCCCACTGCAATTCATAGTATGTAGTGGTATCTAGAAGAAACTCATCTTAGTATAGGTCATCAAGAAACTGGCCCTACCGACAACACTGCACCCACAACCCTACACCATTGGATGGCTCTACAAAGGAAGCGATCTCTGCATCAGCCAACAGTGCCGATTGTTGTACGGAATCAAGCCCTTCAAAGATGAGGTATTGTGTGATGTTGCTCCTCTTGAATTTTTTAATGTTTTTTTTGGGCCAACCTTATTTATGAAAATGTCATGCTGTATATGAGTCTAGGCCTCATAGTGTTATTATTACTTTGAACATGAAATTGTACAAGATACCCAAGGTAGTCCCTCCTAGTGCTATTTTGTTCATCTCTACCAAGCAATGCAGGAAGGTCATCTCTCAGACCTATAAATTTGTCTTCTTCTTGATTTGCTCTCAGAGTGAGTGAAATATCGTAGCCACATCCAGGGCCTCCGCGACTGATCTCTCAACACAACATAAGCAAGTGTATAAGGTCGTGGAAGAATACTCAGATATATTCTCCTCTCCTACCACGGTACCTCTGCACTGCCAGGTCAAGCATCCCATCGATTTGACCCCAGGCGCACCGCTACCCAATGGGCCAGGTTACCACCGCTCTCTGTTAGAAAATCAGGAGATCAAGAGGTAGATCCAAGAACTGCTCCACAAGGGGCACATCTGTCCCAACTCATCACCTTGTGGGAGCCCAATCGTGCTGGTGCAGAAGAAAGATGGGACCTGGCGACTCTGCATTGATTACTGGGCCTTGAATAAAATCACAGTCCGAAACCGGTACCTGATTCCCCGAATCGACGAACTCCTTGATCAACTCACAAGGGCCGAATACTTCAGTAAGATTGATCTGAAGTCTGTCTACCACTAGTTCCCAATAGAACATACATATGTATGGAATACTGCCTTCAAGTCAAAAGAAGGTATTTTTGAATCGCTGGTCATACCCTTTGGTTTGAAAAATGCTCCAAATTTTTTTATGAGGATGATGGACAATATCCTACTACCTTTCACCAATACTTTTGTAGTGGTATATCTGGATGACATTCTCATCTACAACAAGACTTGGACAGAACACTTGCAACATATTTAGCAGGCTCTGCACACCCTGCAGTAGCACAAACTATATGTAAACTTGGAAAAATGCTCCTTCGACATGGACATGGTCCATTACATAGGCTACATAGTTGATCAACATGGTGTTCATGTGGATATAGCCAAGATCCAGGTCATCCATGACTGGCCAAACCCAACCACACTCATTGAACTTTGGAGCTTCTTGTGCCTCACCAATTTCTATTGCAGGTTCATGCTAGGATTCTTTCATATCGCATGGGCCCTCATCCAAGTAACTAGGGGTGGTGGTAATGAAAAATGTTTGTGGGGCCTATCCCAACAACAAGCCTTCGATGACTTGAAGAAGCATTTGTGCTCATCCTCAATAATTTCATTACTATACCTGCAACATCTCTTTGAGATCGAGACAAATGCTTTAGACTATGCTGTGGGTTTCATTCTCACTCAACACGACCATCCCATGGAATATCATAGTGAGACACTATCAGATGCTGTCCATAGGTACCCTACTTACGACAAAGAAATGTAATCCATTGTGCAAGCCTACCGCCAGTGGAGAAATTGCATTCTTGGGAAGGAGATAGTCATCCACAATGATCAGAAGCCACTACAGTTCATGTAGACCCAAGGAAAATTGTAGAATGATTGCCATCGGAAGTGGTCAACATGATTACAAAAGTTCCACCTCAACATCAAGTATAAAACATGAAGTACCAACTGAGTTGCTGACTGCCTCAAACGACCTCCAGTCGTGACACTCACCACGGTTCTAGACTCTTGCGGTCAAGAGACCTTTGGATGGCCCCACCTCTATGAGATAGACCCTGACTTCTCCACCACCTACCAAATGTTGGGAGCCAACTCAGTGGTCACTAATTTCCATCTCCAAGATGGGATGTTGTGCCATCTGGACCATCTCCGTGTTCCATCAAGTGAGAGGGCGAAGATGATTTGGAAATCTCAGTACAATCGAGTGGCATGACACTTTGGTGTTGAAAATACAGTGGCAATGCTGCAGAAACATTTCTACTAGCCGAAAATTCGACAGGATATCGACAAGTATATCAGGTCCTGCACCGCTTGTGCTATTGCCAAACCGACCACTAAGAAACATGGCTTGTACACCCTTCTGCCTACTCCTAACAGGCCATGGGAATCCATCTCAATGGACTACAGTCGGGCCTCCCGTCCACCAAGAGGGGAAATGAATTAGTTTTTGTGATTTTTGATCACTTTTCCAAGATGGTGATTCTAACAGCCTGCAAGAAGAACACCACAACATAAGCCACTACCAAAATCTTCTTTGAATGAGTATGGGTAAATTTTGGGATCCCACAAACCATTATCTCAGACTGTGACAGTCAGTTCCTCAGCTCATTTTGGTCGAGCCTCTAGTCACTGCTGGATACCAAGCTCACCAAATCCACTACCTTCAACCCCTAGACAGATGGCCAAACTGAGGTTGTCAATTGGATGGTCGTACATATCCTGCACATGTACAATTCAAAACACCCTTGCACATGGGATGAGAGTATTCCCTATGTCCAACATAGCTACAACTGAGCCCTGCATAGTTCAACTGGCCACAAGCCCTTTCAAGTGGGGTTGGGATTCCAACAATTGGGCCCCATGGATGCTACACTACCCCTGGCGACGACCTCGACCGAGTTGTCCCCTGTTCCACCAGAAGCCAACAAAGCCACCTGGTTCATTGAGAGGATCTATCACATCCGCCAACAGGTTCAGGATATTCTAGAGAAGTCTAATTCCAAGTACAAATAGCACCATGATCAACATCAGGTGCCACATAAGTTTCAGGTGGGCAACAAAGTTTGGTTGCATTTGCAGAAAGAACGCCTTACATAGCCCCATTAGAAGCTTCTCCCACTCTGTTATTGGCCTTACACCATCACCAAGGTTGTGGGTGACAATTCTTTTGAGCTCAACATTCCCCCCTTCCTTGGTCTGCATCCAGTCTTCAACGTGGCTCTCCTTTAGCCATATTTCCCACCATTATTGGACACCTCAGAGATAGCAACGCAACTGACACCAACAGAGCTCAACCTTGACTTCATGCAATAGGCATACAATGATCATATTGTGGACACACATATCAAGGGAACTCGACATCAAAGGATCCAACTTTATCAAGTCGTAAAAGCAGGGCAACTCCTGCACCAAGGCAAGTGGCTCACCTGAGGCCAAATTCAATAGAAATTTGATCATCTGATGGGGGAACTCAATGAAATGGATACCATTGCTTCCTAAGGATGGAGGATTGATTCAGGTGGATATCGATGGACACCCACCTATTCCACTAGCTTGAATTTGTTTTTTTCCACCTTGTCAGTTTTTCGACAATTTTTCGGGTTCCAAATTTCGTGACCCTTTTGAGGTCCTAAATGAAGTTTTTTGGGGATTTGGGGCCCAGGTGACTGCCAAGGACATTGACCTGGGCCAGTCGAAATTTTTTCTTCTCGGTTAGACCTTTCCAACATGCTATCGTGCGCCTAAAACAAAGATCGTATGCAAAAGTTACGACCCCGGGAAGTTGATGTACTAACTTACCTAAATAGGGCCCACATGAATTTTGGCGCTTCATCTCCTAGTGTTAGGTTTTTGGATGTATAGGGTTTTTGACATTCCTGTTTATTTTAAATGGCCTTCAGAGCCTCATTGTAACCATCTTCTTGCGAATGAGCGCAACCGTCACATCTCTTCTCAGAGATAAGCCGCCACCATTCCAACAAGCTTGTTTTCCGCTGCATTTTACAGTTTCATCTTATTTCCTTATTGAATAAAAAACCAATTTTACTGTATCTCTATTATTTTGTGTTAAGCATATTTTAATAATCCGTATTCATTTCGTTCCGCTCATAAAATCTGGATCAATAATTGATGCACTTAGATAACATCATAGGTGGCCAAAGAAGCTCTAAAGACCATGGAGTTATCAAGAAGGACACCAAGCTCTGATACTACTAACATGATGGGATTGAATAACTCCACACATTGACTTTTATTAATGTGAGTCATACATAAATACATTTATGTGACTCTTGGTTTCATCTTCCAAGAGGCCCAATGACTCTTCACATTCACCTATGACTTTTCATATTTCCCTAAATTAATATTTACAACTATTTTACCATAATCCCAAGTATTAGGTATCTAACTGTTTTTAATTTCATAATTGAGGACACGTGTGGCATGTGACTCAAAACATATTCCACTCTATTTATTGTTGATTTAATGTGTGATATGTCGAAATCATACTTGCTTAGTAATTCTGACCACCTCTTGTATATAAAATTCACATTAATTTGTGTAAATATGTGTGGAAGTCTGTGATGATGCATCTTCAACACAAGTTTCCTTCCAACTAGATAATGTCTCCACATTTTTAATATGTGAGCTATCGTCACAAGTTTGAAATCATGGATCACATAATTTTTTTCATGTAGTTGAAGCTTTCTTGAAGCATAGGAAATGAACCTTCTTGCGTTATTACTCCAACTAACCCTTCCTTGAGGCAATCACGTATACTAGAAAATTTTGATCCATATATGGTACTTTCAAACTATGAGTTGTCGTTAATAATTCCTTAAGTTGTTGAAATGTTTCCTCATATCATTCTATCCTTACAATTTTCTTCTTCTTCTATAATTCAGTAATAATATTTTGTATATTTGAAAACCCCTCTGCAAACCTTCTATAATATCCAACCAAACCCATAAAACTATGTACTTCATGTACACTAGTAAGCACTAGCCAATCCATAATTTCTTTTATCTTTGTTAGATCTACCATGATTCCTTCTCTTGAAATTGTATGTCCCAAGTAGTGAATCTTTGATTCATAAAATGAGAATTTGGAAAGTTTTCCATATAATTTGTTCTCTTAATGACATTGCAATCCACGTCTTAGAAATACTTTGTGCTCTTGGGATGTACAATAATATATCAGAATGTCATCCAAAAACACTTGCATGAACTTGTCAAGGTAATGTCAAAATAATCCATTCATCAAACTCATAAATACTCGTATTTCATTTGTTAATATGAAAGGTAATACTACAAATTCATAATGTCCAAACCACATCTTGATTGGAGTTTTAGTATCTTCTTATTTTATTCTCTATTGATGATATCAAAATATTAAATCCATCTTAGAAAATACCTTATCTCCTTTCATTTGATCAAATAAATCATCAATTCTAGGTAACATATATTGATTCTTTTGTTATCACCTAAAATGTATTCAATGGTGACATTTCCACAAGTTTTTTTGAAATACACCATTATCATCATGTTTACCATCCATTTCACCTCATTTTCAACCTTCACTAGTCCTAAGGACACTGTAGTGAAAAATCCCGATTTTGACCCAGTAAATATAGTGTAGATAATACCCCTAAAAAGTGTACTACTAACATTGATATCACCCCCCAAAGTTGCACAACTTTTTAATAACCACAATTTTGATTGTTTCACACACGAATTTCCCAAAAAGGGAATGTAGTTGTAAGTGAACATTTCTAAACCATAAGTTTTGTTCTTAACCTTGATATGGTCATCTTTAACCATTATTTTGAAGACCACGACAAGTGGGTTTAACCACTATTTTCCCTATAAATAAAGGCTTGAGGTCTCTCCATCCATCCATCCATTCATGTTAAGTACATGTTGCCAAAATTACACTAGAGAACTTGAGCACTCCTTTCTCTTGACAATGATTTTGTTTTGATGCTACTTGATCAGTCAAAAAAGAAGGGGATGTACACACATTAAGGAACTCAATAACCCTCCAAAGGAGGAGGATTTGGATCCATACATCTTCAACAAGTCTACTCCTCATGTGTACTCTTTGACCTTTCTATTGGTAATGGATACATGTTTTGCATTGTTTCAAGTTACTTGTTCATGTGTATTTATATAGTTTCCTTCTTATATTTATTTTCACATGAATGAGTTAGGATTTGAATCTTTGTAGAGTAGAACTATGATTATGTTTCCATATTCTAACTCCACTTTGTCTAGATATAGCACACAACTATTAGATTGGTATTATTTACAAAACCTTTTTGCAACTTATACCCAACATATTGGAAACTACATTGGGGAAAATAACCATTTGTTATTCCATGGTTGTGGGTGTGTGTTTGATCCCTCCTAACCCCCTCACCC
>SNQJ01S0119375.1:44617-56826 GCA_010110895.2 Picea sitchensis
CCTTGGACAAGGAAAGTACGCAATAAATATCCTTCAGAAATTTGGAATGATGGATTGTAAGTCCATGGACACTCCTATGAATGCAGATATAAGGAAAGTAAAGGTTCCAGATTTTGATCCAGTAGATCCATATCTATATCGCCAACTAATTGGGTGATGTATTTGGTAAATACTTGACCAGACATTTTCTTTGCTGTGAATACACTAAGCCAGTTCCAGGTGGAACCAAGACATGAGCATTGGATAGCTGCAAAACATGTATTAAGATATATTCATGGAACAATAAACTATGGTTTGAGATATACTACATCCAACAATATACAACTTCATGGATTCACAGACTCAGATTGGGCATGAAGTGCAGAAGATAGAAATAACACTTTAGGTATGTGTTTCAGCTTGGGCTCTGCTATGATATCTTGTGGCAGCAGGAAACATAATTCTGTCGCACTCAGCATAATAGAAGCAGAGTATATGGCAACATGTGAAGCATTGAATGAAGAAATATGGTTAAGGAAGTTAATCTACGATTTATTTGATCAGATTCCAGAATTGACCGTAATATATTGTGATAATCAGAGTTGTATAAGATTATCAGAACATCTTGTGTTTCATGAAAGGTCTAAACACATTGAGATCAAATACTACTTTATTCGAGATAAACTCCAAGAACGAGAGGTAAATCTCGAGTATATCCCCACTGACGAGCAGACAACAGACATTATGACAAAACCTCTATCCAGAATAAAGTTTGCATGTTTCCGAGAGAAGATGGGGATTGTGGAAATAACTCCCTTAGCTGAAAGGGAAGACTCTCCAAGTTAGGAGGGAGAACTAAAATATTATTGAAACACTTATGGTTGTGATTGAAAAATAGTCCAGATTGGACAGATTCTTTCCTGTTCGGAAAGTGGATTGAGATTTCTGACAGACAATAATTTCCCATTGTGATTAACATGGGAAATGGTCTAGATTGCTGATGTGTCATAGACAACGATTTCCCATTGTGGTTAACATGGGGAGTGGTCTAGGGCAGTCTCTCTTCATGAGGGTTACTCAAGAAGACTGGCCCGCCTCATTGGACAATGATTTCTCATTGTGGTTAACATGAGGAATGGTCTGTTTTGGAGGTTGATGCAACTTTCTTCTTGTGGTTAATAGAGGAAATGGTTCGGAGAGTCATTCCTTAGGGTTTATACATTCTCTCTAGGGTGCACTTTGATTAGTGTAGGAGGAATGGCCCAGGGTGGGGAAAGGTCCAGGCTCAACAATCAGGGATATGCATTCCTTAGGGTTTATACATTCTGTCCAGGGTGCACTTTGATTAGTGTAGGAAGAATGGCCCAGGGTGGGGAATGGTCCAGGTTCAGAAGACAAGACAATTATTCTTCCTTGTTTGAGAAGAATAGTTTAGATATCTCATTGTTCTACTTTGAGGGAAGATATTATTTCATATCTCATAGACGTGAGTGAAATATTGGCCCACATGATTCAGTTTATTTTAACAATATTTTTCTATGCAGGTTGGCATTAGATGATTGTTATGGAGATTGCTTGTCTCCAGACAGTAGAGATATACTACTGTGCTGAATTTGTTCCACTGTTTGTGACTATGTGTCATGGTGAGTAGTTGCATACTACCATGGATAAACATAGGTGTGTTCTATCAATTGATATTGTACCGGTTTCCATAGGAGATTATCCAGTTGGATAATAATGACGATGCTCGTGATACTACCAGTTGAATGGTCTGTTTGTGCTCAAGACCATACCTCCCTAGCTAGGAGGGAGTGTATATTATGGTAGATTCGATAGGTATGAACCTTTATTGTGACCTATGGTGAGATTAGAATATTCCGGAAGGAAGCAAAGAAGTAAAGGAAACCCTAGATGAGATGTCGACTGCAGAAATATAATTAATGTGAATTAATTAGTACCCAGAAGGAGAAGTCGGCCCCAGTAAGTCTGCCAGACCACTATAAATACAGGGCGCGATTTCTCATTATTCACACTTTTCTCATTATTCACACTTCTCAGAATTGCAGAGAGCAGTTTTTGCGCACTGTAGTTGGCAGTTTTGTGCGCAAGTTTCTGGGGAAGGTGTTGCACCAGTTTCTGGGTGGGACTATCTGATCAACTTGGTTTCTATTCTTGTTTGGTGCATTAGCCTTGCTTGGCTATTGATTTCTACCAGTATTCTTCTATGTCAAGGTCAAGGTGCTTGGAGGGTGGCTTCAGCCTATGGTTGGGTGACAAGGGTATTGTCAATGGTAAAATGAGCACAATCTTTCATATTCTAACACATATTGCATCAAGGTTTGGTTGGGATTATTGTGAATTCAGAAAGGAATATGAGTACCCTATCATCCCAACAAGCACCGAGGTAGCCTGGCACATTACAAAGTGGTATCAAAGCATCAATTTCAAACGCTCGACCTACATGGGACGAAGGTAGAGCACATAGACAAAATTTTGTGTATGCTTGCAAACTATTTGAAAAAATGTCTTAAAGGGATGTGGTCTTCGGGTATGCAATCATTGTGGCATATGATTGTGGTTTTCTCATGGAAAATGATGATTGTAGCTTATTCTAGACATCAATTTACTAAGGAGACATTGGTTCTCTTTCACCAAATGAAACACGTGGGAATTCAAGCATATGAGTTTGTATTTTCCACCCTTCTGCCGATCTCTGCTAAATTGGAAAATGTGGAACAGGTATGAAGATCCATAGAGAAAAAATTAGAATGGGATTTCACAAACAAAATGGATTTGTGGGGAGTGCTCTAGCTGATATGTATGTGAGAAGCGGTAGAGTAGATCATGAATTCTACATGTTTTAAAAAATGCATCAGTGAGACATGGTGTCCTGGACTACGATAATCGCATATTGTGCTCAGAATGGGCAGGGAGAAGAGGCCACAAAGATTTTTCAAGAGATGTAGATGGCATGCGTGAGTCTGAATGCCAAGAAATTTCCCAATGTTCTTCCTGCATACATAAACTTGGCAGTTTTGGAAAGAGGCATGGAGATTCATGGAGATATAATTAGGAATGGTTTGGAGTCTCATTTGTTTGTAGATAATGCTCTTATAAACATATATTCCAAATGTGAAAATACAGACATAACATGCAATATATGTTACATAATTCCTCAATGAGATGCAATATATTGAACTACCATGATCACATGATATTCGCAGAATGGTCTTGCTGAGGACGCCGTCGAAATTTTTATCCAAATGAGGGGAATGTGTGGAATTTAATCAATTTGAATTCTCTAGCATTATGAAGGCGTGATATACTCTTGAAATATTGGAAGAGGGTAGGCAGTTCCATAGCTCCCTTATCGACATGTCTGCAAAATGTGCAAGGCTAGAGTATGCATGCCACATGTTTGAAATAATACCTAAGAAAATGTAGTGAGTTAGAACACCATGATTACTGGGTATGTGTAGAGTAATGGTTGTGAGGAGGATCTGAAGCTCTATTTCCAACTACTCCATCATGGCATCAGGCCTAATGAATTTGTGCTCTCTATTATTCTTAGTGCATGTGCTTTCATCCTTGGAATAGGAAATACAAATTCATGCTCACATTGTGAAAACTAGAATGAATCACACAAATGTGAAGGGAATTCACTTATTGAGATGTATTCAAAGAGCAAGTCCTTGAAGAAGGCCCAACAAATACATGATTTGATGCCAACAAAGGATGTGGTTACTTGGAATGCATTGATTGTAGTATATGCCCACAATCGAATGGGAAAGGCTGCATTTTAGTTGTTTGAAGAGATGATTAGAAGGGGAACAATTCTGAAACTAATTGGGCTTGGCAAGGTTTTTTCAACTTCAAGTTTGCCAATGGATATGAAGTAAAATAGTCAGGGTAAGTAATGCAAAAGTAGAAGGCGATGGTGTGGACAATTTTCCTAGTCTTGAAGGTAAAGTTTATGAAATAGAAAATACAATAGATGTTGAAACTACAAGGCAACAAGAAATGGTCAATATCAAGCTTGAAACTGAGATCTTTCGTGTGAATCAAAATGAAGAAGTTAAAAATGCACACACAAAGACAAAGTTTAAAGGAAAGAGATCTAATTTAAAATCTTATGGTGTTGAACCTCAAAAAGGACTTAAGTTAGAACCTATGATAGAATTAAATACCTCTAAAATGGATTCTTATTGCAGTGAGAAAGTTGGTGGGAATTCTTCACTGGGGAAGAAGATACAAGAAGACATGCAAGCGAACCTTTGAGGAATTAAGTGCAAGAGAAATCAAGTGAAGACAATGAAGGCATTGATAATCAATATTGGCAACAAAAGAGTAAAAAATCAGATGGAAGCAAAGTATGTGAAGATGAACATGGAAAAGGGAAGGAAAACACTATGGCAATGGATGAAAAATATGCATATAAGAAACAACTAAAAATAGCGTCAACTCATCATCCAAAGAATGATAAGATAATGAGTATTCCTGTAGATTAGAGCAAGAAAAATTCTGAAGCCAAAATTGATGATCCATCTCATCAAGTTGGTATAGGTGCATATGAGAAGAGTAAAGGAAAAGCATGACATTCCTTCTTGATTTTCTTGAATCATTGATTTCATAATTTGAATTTTTTCAAGAAAGAGCACAAAAGACACTCACGACTAGTTTCTACAATTTGTTAGAGAAAGGTTAGAAAACTTGGCTGCACAATTTTTGGAGTGTGCGAGAATTCTAATGAATGATTATCTAGGAATAATCCGAGAGAGGTAGGGATTTCAATTTTTGTCTAAAGATGTCAATTATTTTCTAAATCTAATCTAGGAAAATGCAGTTACTTAAAAAACACTTAGAGAATAACTTCCTAGTTGTGCATAAATCTAGATAGATGCCAATATTATTAAGCAACATCTTTTGGAAGAATAATAATAGAAAGGACATTTTAAAGCCACTCTGAAGAATATAGAGGTTTCTCTTGTTGTGATTAAGCCATAAAATAAAACATAGGATGCTAATTTGACTATATTGATAGAGAGGAATGCTATTGCTGTTGGAACAAGGATTGAATGCAGAGGAGAACATATCCAAGAGGCAACGGTGGTTTCGAAATATACTGTAGCACTAGAGCACAATTCACCCAATGAGAGTGAGAGAGGATCCCTGATGATGATCTGATGATGTGATAAACCGATCACAAGGATAATGTATAAATAGTTTTTGGTCATGGACCAAAACAATAAGCTCGAGTGAATTCGGTTGCACCTGCCCATGAAATGTGGATCTGGGATCCTAAGTGGACATGGTCAACCACAAATTTAGTCGGCCATTGACCCAAATACTTGGTTGACTCACTCAACCAATAAGGTGAGGTTTATGATGTAACCACATGTTCCAACAACCCCCCATAAACTTATCTTGGAGGAAAACAATTTCTGCAACTTCCCTCCTGAATTTGTCCTGATTGCAAAATTTGATCATAAAATGGTACAAAAACACACCTGAGGAAGTATGATCACCATCAAAATAGATCAAGGCCGAAGGAGCAGTCATCCATTGCAAACTATTTGCAAAAACCATTGTCCAAACACGGTCCCAATCAGTCAGTCGACTAGACAACAAGACAACACCAACTAGTCGATGAGACGACTAGACAAGAACACACCAATATAATCACTCTCTTTCAATCCAAACATTTCTACATCAGGTACAATAAACATAAGTACAATTCCCAACAACACATTCAAGCATGGTTCAGTCGGTCTCAGCAAATCCAAGCACATTAGTTGGGTTTACACATAAGTAACTTCAATGACTCCCCGCTTTAAACATAGCCAAGATATCAAAGCATCATCAATAGATATACGTTGAAACACCAATCGACAAACAATAATTAGTTGAAACATGGTCGACAAATACATAGTTTCAAACACCTCCATTCGACTGTCATGTCGGGTTCAAGCCCAATCGACCAATATCCTAGTCGAAACTCCAGTCGATTGCCAAGTTGGGTCGATCTTGTGGTCGACCAATATCCCAGTCGAAACTCTAGTAGACTATCAAGTCAAGTCAATATTGTGGTTGACCACTTGTTGGAAGCGCAACTAGTCTTTTGTTTTATGTTTCTATTCGAAGCATTTTTTACATCTCGTGCTCCACTTCCGGGAAAGAGGATTCATTAAACTGATAGCTCATAGTGTTCATGTTTGTTTTCTTTTTATTTTGGTCATTCAATTTTTCGTGTGAGACTTGATGTTTGTTACCCTTCTCTAAATTCATGACTGAGAAGCATGACTTTAGTTATCTTTCATCTACAACAACTAAGAAGGAACTTTATATGTGATTATCCCATGCATAATTTAAAAGAAAAAAATTCTTGTTACTTCTAGTTGTAACCTATGAGAAATGATCTAATAATTATCATTACATTTAAACAAAAGATTGATTATTTCCTAGGTAAGTGAAATGGCTACATATGAATTTTTGTATTGACATATAGACCTATATCCGAACTTAGGCTAATAGTTGCAATTTAAAAATCTTTGATGAAATCTAAGTGCTTCGGCCAACACCTCACCGTTACCCCCCAAAACCTACGTTGTACCATGTTCATTTACGATGGTCCTTACTCCTCACTGAATTTTTTGGATATTTCGTGCATTATGATCTCATCAAGGGAAAATTATCGGGTTGCAGACCAGGGTTTCGTGGAGAACAACAATGGCTATGTGATTTTTGCTGTCCAGACCACGCCTGTCCTTTGCTTGGCTGGAGGAAATCAGTATTCCAAGTTGGGAATGATAACCATGGACTTTCATTTTATGCACATTTCACCTCACATCAGGTATGCTTACCTGTCTCACTTCGAAGCTTATCTCTTTACCTTGCTCAACTTTCATTTTGATCGTTCCCACAAAGTTCATTTCGTTGTTTTCCGATTCACCTCTATTATGGCTCCTGTCGCTAGGATTGAACCTAATGGTTCCCAAACCCTACTAACTCATGACAGTCTCACTTAGAGACTTACCCAGGTTGGGTGGCTACCTTTCGTTCCATCATTTAGGGGTTTTAACTTAGATGTGGACAAAGAGTTTTCCTAAACGTTTGATGGCATGAGAGTTAAGGTCGGTGATGTGCAGTTTCAAGTGGATGAGGGTTTTATTTCCAGAGCCACCAGTCTCTCTGCTTTTGGAAATAAATGGTTTAAAAATATTAGGGTAGAAAATATCCCTTGGCAGTCATTGCTAGTGTCTAAAAAAATGAAATATCATGTCAAAGGATTAACCCTAGATTTATTCCAGTCTAAATGGCACGAAGTCCTGCTGATCATCAAGCAATTTATAATCTGCGAAGGTTGTTTTAGTTTGATTTTCTACTTCCACACACGTTTCCTCATGGTTTTCCTTGGTTTTCATCTAAATTTACCCTTCTATTTGCTCTGAAACCTCCAGAAACTGGCCAGGTTCTATCAACGTTCGATTAGCAATCCTCAAGCCATCCTGTTCCATCATGGCTTGATCCGAACTCTGGTCGAGTACCATTTGGTTAGTGTTGGGGATAGTTGGGAAAGTTTTCTTATTAGAAATAAGTTTTTATCCTTGAGTGGTGAACCTATAGTGGGCCTCATACAAAATGGTGAAGGGACTTTACCTCTGCAATCTCCATCACAAAAATTACAAATCGAAATTCAAATTGATGAAATCCCTGTGTCGTTATCTAATTTCCAAGATGTCTCCTTACCTGTAACACAAACAACAATTAAAAAGAAGAAGTTTCTCCCTAAGAAATCACTAGAAGCTATTGTTTCTGATCTGAAGGATTGATTTATGAATGAAATCCAACCACAAATCATGAGTTGTGTCAAAGAAGAACAAATAAATACATAGGGTAAACCATCACGATTTAATGGCGAAGTGGATTTCAAGAATACACGGGCTGGACAAGTCATTTCCAGGTTAATTCGTAATAGAAAGAAATAGAAGGATGATACTATTCCAACTATTATGATAGACCAAGACTCGTCTGAAGAAGACCATATTGAGTATAATTTTGTCTCAAACTTACCTCCTTGCCTTCAAGATTGTAAATATTTCTTTAGCATACAGGCCAATTTAAAAGTCAAGGAAGGTTTTTCAAAAAAGGAACAATATTATCAAATTCCAGGTTTAGAACCTGATCCCTGTCATGAATGTCTGGCTTGGGTACAAAAGTATTACTCTGATGTGCCTTATCTATAAATGTGGTTAAATCAGGTCACAGTACAAAACATAAAGTTAGAAGAAGAAAACAATAGATTAAAGATGAAAGCCCATAAGTCTATAGCTCTCACAGTTAAAACACCAAAGCATTTTGGAGACATGATTATAAAATATTCAACTAATGTTAATTTCATCACATGATCTAATGTACACAATCCATCACTTTCGAATTCTTAATTTTGGGTAACTAAATGTCATTTCTATTGTGATTGAATAAGTTTTAAAATAACATGATTTGTTTGTGATAGACTAGTTACATAATCGAAGATTCTGTAGCTAGTGTTAAATTAGTTAAATAGATTTTGATGTTATTTTGTTTTGTCTTTTTCCAGGTCTTTACCACACTCGGATTGTTGATATATGTGATGATTATGTTATAAGAAATCTGGGATGATATTTATTTTTTGAAAAGTGTTAGGTTCTTTCTTAAGCAGTTATTGATCATGAATGATCATTTGTATCAAACTTGTTAAACTTGCTGTAATTTTGTTATTTTTCCTAGTTTAGATTGGAGGTTAGAATATCCTTATTTTGCATAGATTGATCTCTATCCTATGGGTAGGAGAAACAACCAAGATTCCCTTTAAATATTCATTTTTGATTTGGAAACAACAACATTTGGAACCTGGGAGAATGGACCAAGATTTTTTGAATGAAGATATGAAAAGGCAGTTTGCTTGATGTCTTTCGTCTGGACAATAAATTGTTTAATGTGATTATTTATTAGTCGTGTTACCTTTCATATTTTTCGGAGCTTAAAACATATATTGATTGAAGTAGCTTTCATTTGTTCATCTATATATATGCTTTGATGTCTTTCTTCTTTTTGGTCATGACATAGTTCATTCTTTCTGGTTATTATGGTCCATATGATATATTAAACATAAAACATATATCTATGTGTTTTGAGTTGTCTCGATCATTTGAATTTGTTATATCAATTGCATATGTTGCTGTGTATCATAATGGATATAATTGTTTTTCTGTTCCTTATAAGTCACCTATGAATTGTTGAAATTGCTTGAATTTCTTTAGGTAATATCATAATTTTTTTTTTTTTTTTTTTCCATTTTGTAAAGTGTTTGCCATAGATTTCTGCTTAGAAAACAGGTTACTGGAGCATATCTTACAGAAGAAGACAAAAATCACAGTTCTTTTTTGGTTTTTGATCAACAACATGTCAATTTATTTTTACTGGTTTATTTATTTTATTGAATGGATAATGATTACAACTCAAACTTTAAATCCTTTGATCATTTTAGTTATATCATTATAAATCATATTCATTCCTTTTTAGTGTTATTTTTTTTTTTAATTATTAATTAGTCACATAATAGTTTCCCTTATCTTTTATGTGTTACTTAAACCCTATTTCAGAAGTACAATTTCCAGTTTCACAAGGCTTTACACAAACCTTGTATATGTACATAAATATTGTATATAATATAAATAAGACTATGTGGTATTTATATATTAAAGATAGATAATCATTTTTCTTTCTTAGTTTACCTTAGTGTTTTCACCAGGTAATGAAGCTGTAAAACCCATCAGGGTAGGTTATTTCAAATGACTTGGGTTACTTAGACAACCCCAGACCAGATCTTCCCTTCCCGTTGACGGTGTGTTCACATATGCCTGTCAACACCACTGTAAAATAATCAATAATGAAGAGGAGCGTTGTACGTCCGTACAACTGATGAAACACAACGATAGGATCTCTTCAAACATCTGATCACATTCACCCATGACCACTCATCAATCCAACCATAATTAATCCTGGTAGTTGGTACTTGTCCATGGTTCTTTCTTTCACATCTCTTTTCCAAGGATTTGAAAGCATGATTGCCATGTCTTCGATGGCAATGATGAGGATAAGGCACATATTTCTATGCTAGTTGATCAAGAGATATAGGCTTAGGGTTTGGTGCACTATCAGGAGTAGAACAACTCGATATATAAATAGTAGTTTCATTAACAATAATATCCCAAACTTCTGGCATGTTAGGAACAACAATCTCATCAATCGACTCAAAATATTTCTCTGTAGGAAAATTAATTTGAACTCTACTTGCAACGAACAAAACTTCCATGTTTGCAGCAAGGGTAGGTGTAGGCAAGGAGACAACATTAGCATCATATTCAAGAATTGTTCTTGGTGTCATCATCTCAAGCATAATGGGAGAAACAATACCTTGTCCATTCTTCCCAAGTCCCCCGCCAATATATCCCATCTTGCTGAGTAGCTAGGATCCTTTACCCGTATTGTGTTTTTCAAATCTAGGAGAAACAAAACAATCATTAATTTTAAAGCATAAATAAACAACATCTCGATTACAAACAATAGTAGTGGGTGAAGAAGAAATGGGTGGGATTGGTAGCTCAACAAAAACAACATTATTCTCACAAATAACTAGATTGACAACAATGGTGGGAAGAATAAATAGGTGAGCCTGACAACTCAACAACAACAATCTTCTTCTTAGCAGTTCTCAACATTCTGCAGTTGGAAAATTGTTCTTCAAGGTTTTGTTTGCAGTCCTGCGTGCCCTAGAGAGTCTCATCCTTCTCAGTCAACTACAACAATATGGCATCATAATATTCCTTCAATGGATGATATTCATCAAAAAATTGATTTTTATCTTTATGAAGAGGAGCAACTTCTTCACGAAGCTCATCAATGGAGGCATGCAAGTGGGAAACCTCACGAGTCGGCTAGGAATTTGTTTCCGTCAGCTGGTTGACATCAATGCTCAATGTTGTATGAGGAAGGGATTTCACTTCTTTCTCCATGTCATCAAGAAGGTCATACTTCTCCTCAAATTTGTCTACAAGAGTCTAGATGATCAGGGGATCAAATTTTGCTCAATTTTCAAAGTGCTCAGAATGTGACGAAAACAATTTCATTGCGTCCGTATCGTCTTCCTGATTCCGGCGGTATATTTACTTTCTCAAATGGAGTTTGTATGGAGGAGATATCGCGATCTGTCCACCAAGCCAAACAGGCAAAATTTTTGGATGTTGACTGTACCTGTCTGTACAGTCTGTACGGTGACGTGGTAGGACCGTACAGGTCGTACGGTGATGATGTGGCACACATTCATTGGTTGATGATTGGCGAATGGGATGTTGACACGTGTCCGTTATGGGCGAATAGTATGAGGACACGTGGCCCAACCCAAGGGCGCCACATATCGCTCATTCTTTGGTCATTGTTTTCATATGTAAAAATTGTATTGGGAGTCCACGGGGTTCGACCCCCGGACCTCCCATAACGCAAACCTTACAAAGCCTCCGCTAACCATTATGACGTCCATTGTTCCTTTTCATATGAGTCAGCGCATTTATATTTAAGTTTGAATGTTATACCAAACGGAAAGGGGGATGGGTCGGGGCTAAGCCCCGACCCGCTGTCTCATTGTATTAGTGTATGTGACCACTGTATATGGTGCGCGTGGTTGTATTTGTGCGGGATTTGAAACATGGTTACGGCCCTTTGCATTACCATATGACTGTATTAAAACATATACGCGCGGTTGTTGGTGCGTGGGACTTGGACTAGTCCACGGTTTCTTTGTATTGGCATATGACTTGGAGCGCGAGAGTTATAAAGTTGGAGCGGTTCAACGAATTAACCACCCATTTGCCAAACCTATGGTCATATGCGCCATACGCCCAGGTGCCGAGGTGGTTAGGGGCTGGCGCGCCCTTAACCGTCCTACGATTTGCACCGTTGGCATGGTTGTGCCCGGTGCCAGGTTTATATGCTTTAAAATGCGTGTGAGCCAGGTTCACTCAAGGGGGAGTGCGAATTGTAGAACCAAAGACAACAAGCTTGAAGAGGGAGACTTCCAGGAGGCCTAACTTCTTCATTTTTCGACCGATTGAGGTGCCGAAAGAGCCCACACAGGGGTTTTGGGACGCTGGGAAGCCATTGGAGCAGTCGGTTTGTCAGTTTGAGCATTGTAA
>SNQJ01S0119376.1:21879-47668 GCA_010110895.2 Picea sitchensis
GGCGTGTGAAGTGGGACCCCTCCCTGTCCTGACGTCCACCGTGTCGCATTCCCCTTGCCACCTATATACCACCTAACCGCGCAACAAGCATTTCTCATTTGCTATTCTCTACCCTGTTGGGGTTTATTCCTATTGGCCATTCGTTGACCCTGTGGGAATTCATCCCTATGGGACACACATTATCCCTGGTGCGATTTTGTGATTGCAGAGTCTAATGTATGGACCTTACCACAACGTCGGAGTGAAAAACACAAATAGGCACTACGTTCAAACTGAACCGCGATCATGACCCACGATCACCTGAGAATGGGGAAGAAAAGAGAAAGAGCCAGTTTACGATGGATCTCCGTGGTTATTTAGGATCTCGAGTCCGAAAGAGGACCGGAAAAATTTGATTTAGGTAGTGGGTATGTTACACATATCTTTGGTCTGGGGGGATTTTCCTGAGATAAAAAAAAACACTAAGTATTGCCCATTTGTATAGCAAAACCCATGAGAAGAGGACGCAGGATTTCTGTCAGAATTATATCATATTGTCTTTTTATAATGTCTTGGGATATTATATTATCATTTTTTTGTATTGGTATGCTAAATTTTATATTGCTGACATAATTGTGTGTTATGAGATTACTATGCATTTTTATGTTTATGCTATAGAAGAATTTGTATCCTTAACTGGTTCTTTGTGACAATTACAGATCAATAATGCATTGTTAAAATCACTACAGATCTGTGTTACACACCTATGAACAGAGGAACAAGGTTAAGTGGCTCTGTATTAGGCTAGGTATTTAGCTCAGCATGGTTTTGATTTGGAGTTTTCTAGATGATAATCTAGGTCTAGTGAGCTAGGCCAGGGTTTCCAAAAGATGAGTTGCAAAAATAGAATGGGGCAAGGTAGGTATACTCAATAGCATTTAGGATTTTTCATTGCATATAGGGTAGATATAGCGAGTTAAACATGGGAATAAGATCATGAAACCATTCATAAGAATAAGATGTAACATAACATGACAGTTTCATCCAAAACAATGCAAATAACTTTGAAACAATCATAGGAAAGCATGGAGGTGGCAACAAATTGTAGCAGAAGAGAAACAAGTTTTGAAGGCCTTCCCCGATGAGTTATTTAATGAAAAATTTATGAATGGAAATCTGAATATTTCCTCTACACTCTGTAGTCACTAATCCAAGCAAAAATATACATATAACCCCTTCACAATTGATTTGAAAACAAATTGTCCAAAAGCGCAGCAACTGTGACAAAAGCACAATAGAAAAATAGGGGTCAAATATGGGGATATAACTTTTTAAACATAACCCATTTTACAAAATATGAGAGGTGTTTTTAGATAAGGTTTTTCTTAAGATAAACCTCTCTCAGTTTTGTGAAATTAATTCTCATGCTCTTGGAATATGTTCTACAACATAATGACTAAAACAAGAAATTAAATTGGAGAATTTGATTTTCTGAGATGGGCCTCCAAGAAAGTTGAATATCTCCCACTATATGATACCTGTGTAAATAATGAAGGAGGTTATTATTATTTGGTATGTCCTTATAAAAAACCTCATTTGGTTTTCCAAAATGCATCTTTATTTGGCCAAAACATGTTTTGAAAATAATGACTAAAACAGGAAATTAAATTGGAAAAAATTATTTTCTGAAATAGGTCTCCAAGAAAGTTGAATATCTCCCAATATATGATACCTGTGTAAAAAATGAAAGAGATTATTGTGATTTGGTATGTCATTAGAAATAAAATCATTTGGTTTTACAAAATTAATCTTTATGTGGTCAAAAAAATCTTTTTAAAATGATGACCAAAAACAGAGTCAAAAGCGCAGCGTGGTCTTGTAGAACACTTTTTGTGACTTTTCCTGATCCATTTTCTGATGTAGTAGTTCTTGGCCATGTGCCTCTGAAGCTTGATGTCCATGTTGGCCTTTGTCAGGAGCATCTCCAGGTGTTCAATGAATCTTCCAAGACAATACTCTTTGTCCTTTTCAAATCTTGGCGCAATGGTGCCTTCAATGTCTTGTTGACATAGTGAAGGTAGATACTATGTTTTTTAAGCTTTCCATTTTCGATTGTTAGCCCACTTTCAATAAACAATTGAATTTTCCCTTCTACTTTTTAAATATCTTGGATAAGATTTTCTTTGAAGTGAGGAAGAATGTAACCAATCCCCACAACAACCTCTTTCACTATGGCCTTTTCAAACTTCTTGTTTTATCCGAATTGGAAAAAACAGGGGCAAACTTGGGATGCATTCATTTATCAATTTGTAAACCCTCACTTGACAATCAAGGCTAGAAAAAAGACATCGGATATAAGGACTATTTCTCCATCCAAAACCCACTCTCAAAGGACTCCAAACCCTCCTACACAAGCCATTTCTTTACTGGAACAAAAATCTAATAAGTTTGTTGAAATCAAACCATAGCCTCAGAGCACAACTGAAGCAACACGAGAGGCATAAGGAAAAGTCTTCATAGCAAGAACGAGAAGCTTCTAAAGCTAATCCTCCTCAACAAGCTTAGTCATGAGGGGTAATTTAGTTTTGTTTGCAATGGAACATGCAAAATATTAAGTGTGGGGATAATGTTGGGCCCGAGATATGATCACTTTTATGACGATTATTATACACTTTTGCCACATGTACATATGTGTTTTTCATATTTTGAAGGAGATTTTTGAAGAATTTTATGTTAAAATAATATGATCTCCACCAGGTACGTGTGATTCATGTTTAATGTCATTATTGGGTATAATTCATCATGTTTTATGATTACCCAGAGCTAATTCACATTTTTCTGGTGTTACATGGAAAAAACGCACCACGTATCTACTTCTGGCACTCACTCTGGCACTCCTTCTAGCACTCGTTTCGGTACTCCGTCCAACACTGCATATTGCACAAAAATGGAGGGCGAATTGGCGGTTATGGTATTGGCGGCCAATGATGGGAGAATCGGGAATGTGGGTTTTGTTCATGCTTTCCCCCTCCAGCTACTGAGCTCCTGACAACTCGGTTTTGGTTGTTCAGCTGAGCGATTATTGGCTTGCTCTTTTTTATCAGTTAGTGCATCATTTAATGCAAATTGCCAAATTTAGAAGTGGTTCAACCCTCCTGTGGTCGACCACTTGGTCTGTAAACATTATAAATACCATCGAGGTGGTTAGATAGTTGTTAAGTAGTAGAAACATCAGTGTGATAGGTAGAAATACGTTTTTACTCTGTTTTTCCATTTTACATTGCCAAATTATACAAGAACTGTGTTTTTGAGTTTTTATGGTGAATTCATCTTGCTGAGCGCATGGTGTGATTTTAGAAAGTGACCACGACTTGTTGGGGGGCCCACCAACAGTCTGGTAACTGTCTTTGTGTTTGTTTATGCATTTCATAGTTTAGTTGTCCTCTTTATTTTCCTGTACATGCATTTTTATTATGTTAATTAGTTTGTTGTTATAATTTAATTGCTTTGACTCTCTTTTGCAGGTTAGTATGATGAATTGTGTTAGCATCCATTAATCTTGTAGTTAGGAACATATTTGCAGATCCCTAGACTAACCCCATTTGTAGTTAGATATCATATTATGTTTTTATTTATGATTTTAGAATCAAGTTTAAAACAAATTTTTAATTAGAATAGAACAGAGTTTTTATTTGACCTTTCTTCGACAAGGATTTGATGGATGGATAGGATCAATTTCATTTTTTAATCATAGCTTGCTTGTTTCATTTTTATGTAGAATTGGCTTAGCTAGTTGTTAATTAATGTAGTTGTTAGTTTACTTTTTAATGTCATGATTTAATTTATGTGTTTAAGCATTTTCTTATTGTAGTTTGAACTTTGAATTGTTAGAATAGATGTAGCATAGTTTCAATTTATGTAATTTCCTTTCCGAGAATTAAATTGCAATTATATTTCTTAGTTAATGGTTGAATCTAGTTTTTCTTACGTAGTATAGAAGTACAATGATGATCTCATTATATTGTTGATGATTAATAAATGAATATGCAGGGTAATTGCCGATTGCTTTTGTCATGGCTAAATTCTCATTGGATTGTTTAATCCATACCTTTCACTTTGCTATTGAGATCAATATTGAGCTTATACTGCTTGAATTGTCCTTTGTTTTCAAGTGCCATCGAGATATCATTCGACACCGAAGACATTCACACAACCACCAACATTATATTTGAATTGTCATAGGTTAAAAGATAGTTTTCCTGTTTTCATAGGTTAAAGAATAGTTTTGTTGCTTTCATAGATTAAAAGAGATAGTTTTCCTACTTTCATAGCTCAGAAGATATAGTTTCTTACTTTCATAGCTTAGGAAATAGTTTTATTGTTGTTGTAGGATAGATAGTCTTTTGCTTTGATAGGTTAGAGAACAATTTGTTTATCATAGATTAAAGGTTAGTTGCTAGTCTTTCTTTCTTTCAATTAAATAGATTTCCTTTCATGAATTAGAAATAGTTTTGAGTTAAGAACATAGTCCACTTGCCTCTTAGGCTAGATAGTTGTTCAATGAGAATTTTTAATTTGATTACTTGCAGTAGAAGTTATCTTAGAGTAGTTAGATGTCCATTTTCTTTAATAGGTTAGTTAGTTGTCTTTGCTTACTTGCTTTAATAGGATTAGTTAGTTGTCTTTGTTTACTTTCTTTAATAGGTTAGTTAGTTGTCTTTGCTTACTTGTTTATTTTCTTTAGTAGAATAGTTGTTTGCTTGTTTATTTACTTGCTTTCATAGGATATTTTCTCATTGAATGTAGGTTGGCAAGTTAAAGTAGTTTGCTTTTGTTATTTGTTTATTGTTATAGTTGCTTTTGCTTATTGTTATGAACTAGTTTGCTTCAAGTAGGGATTTTTTTTGCCTTCTTAGAACAATCCATCAATCCTTGGCCCAAAATTACTTAGGTTGTATAGTTTCAAGTTTATTAGTAGGGTTTTCTCATTAGATAGCTTTGATTGAATATATTAGCCCTTAGATAGCTACCTTCCTTAGTTAGATTATACTACTACCAACCCTTCTACCTTTGACATATATTTTGCTACAACTCTAAGCTTACTTACCCCGTGTTGACAATTTAATTGAGGGTTTTTAGTGTGTTTTTAGTGCATATAGAACACCCATCAAGCAGATTGAGGGTTATAATGGTCATTACAACTCCCTCTTCACTCTTTATTCCAACAAAGCATATCATCTTAATGCAATATATTTTTTATTAGAATTGTGAGTTTTTTGTTGATGTAATTGTGCAAGTTTGGAGTAATAATAATGTTGATCCGTTTGGTTAATACCTTCTTGTTGTCATTGAATTAGTGTCTATGGTATTTCTGTTGTCACCAATTGTATGTCAAATGCACTAGGAAATGATACAAACTGTTTGAAAAAGGATTGAAACCAAACAAACATTCTAACTCACATCAACAATAAATTGTTTGAAGGAATTCCTAATCCATAAAYTCATAAATAGCATCAAAGATTTATAACAAAAATGAAGAGGGATTATATAGGGGTATTTGGGCCTACTGTCAAACTAGTTGACGGAAATCCTGAACTCATTAACCACATGAARATATACAAASAACATCTAGGGTTATTAAATGGGTATGTGCACATGTTAGCAAAGTGTTTGACGAAAATGTTGAACCAAAAAATCACAAAACTTGTGCCAGTCTAGGAAGGGACATCACAGTGGTATTAGAGCTAGTTTTCCTGTAGCCCGAAGGGAAAATTAGTGACAAGTTATTTTAGATTGCTTCCTCTAAATTTCAATGGTGACAACTTGCACTTGTACCTCCAGTTGTAACAGTAGAGAGGAAAGGTTCATATTAGATATGGAGGACAACATGAGGAATATTAATAATATTCTTACAAAGGGGCAACAAAAAGGACAGAAAGGACAGGATGAGGTGTTTACAAAATATTTGATGGAGCATATGGAACTTAGTGATGAATTTCATGCATCCATGTCATTCAAGGATTTTTGCACCATCAAACATCCTGAGTTGTATGAACCCCAAGTAACAATGGATAAGAAGGTGAATGTGCCAAGGAAAAGTCTCTAAAGATTTTGATGCTTCTAAAAATGAGGAAAGTATCAAATATTCATATGTTTCTTCTCCTGTAAATGAGCACATGGATGCTCATGAGACCTTAGAACCTAAGACCACAAAGGTGAATTGGGAAGACAAGGAAGAAGATAATGTTTATATAGTTGTATTCTAGAATATTGACATGGTGGTTTTGGATGAGGAACCAATTGATGACACTATGATTTGGGATGAAGAGGAACCAATTAATGGAACTATGATTTGGGATAAAGAATAAGAAAATGTTGTTGATGTTATGTGGGACACAAGTCTCTTTGATGTTCACTTAGAGACCAACTTTGATAGGCCTTGTGGAGAGAATATTTTCCTTGATGAAGCGATGCTTGATCATGATGCTACTCCACCTTTTGGAGATTCCATGGTATCATCTAGTGAGCCAATTAGTTTTGATGAGGGTAGTTCTCTTATAGTGGAAAACAAAACAAAAAATAAATGGTGGGACAACACATCCCACTATGATGAATATGAAGAAAGGCCTTCAATAATGTGGGACTTGGAGGATCAATTATTGGTCATAGAGGAGAAAATTGTAGAAGTGTTGATGAGGGAAGATTGTGTTCATAATTTCATTGAAGGTATTATGTGGAAAACCCATATGCATGAGAGGAAAAAAGGAGTTGCAGGTGGAGTTACTAGTGCTCCATTGCACAAAATCAAAGTAGAACTAGAGTAGATGAAATCAATTTACCTGCAACTGTTCATGGATAGGGACCTTGCTCTCAAGTTTGCTAAAGACATGGAAAGGGAAGTTGAGGAGATTTGTTATTAGTTGAGTTTGACATGCTCCTTATCACTTACAGTAGAGACTCCATAATCTTTGACATCCATGACACATGAGGGTGTGAGTGGCCTCCATGATTTGAGGGAGGAGTCTCTTGTGACAATTCTGCACGAGGAGTATTTAGAGTTGCAGGTGCTTGAGGAGACGTATGACACATAGGGTTTTGAGTATGCTCATGTTTTTCATTGTGGGGATCATGAGTCGTTTCTTTTGGAGATATCACTAAATGATTAAGGACTATCTATAGAGGAGATAGTTGATAACATTCCTTGTGGATCAGTGCTATGAGTAAAGGGTGCTTCACATCATAAATGGTAGTTTGGGACCCTGATGACTTTACCACTTATAAGAAAGTATGAGAAAGGTTTGCATTGATACAGATTTTATGAGAAGAATGAAATGAAAACAAATATATATTATTAACATAGATATACAATGAAAAATAATATAGATACAATAAAACTTGGCTTCTATTCAATAAGGAACAATGTTGAAACTGTAAAATGTAGACTGAAACAAGCTTGCTAGAATGGTGGTAGCTTATCTCTGAGAAGTGATATGATGAATGCACTCATTTGCAAGAAGATGATTAAAATGAGGCTCCAAAATCCTTTTAAAATTAAACATGAATTCAAAAACCCTACAAATCCAAAACCTAACCCTAGGAGATGAAGCTCCAAAAGTCATGTGGGGCCTGTTGGGGTAAGTTGGTACATCAACTTCTCGTGGTCATAACTTTTGCATACGATCTTCATTTTAGGCACATGATAGCCTGTTGGAAAGGTCTATTTTAGGACTACATATAATGTCATAAAACTTTGAATTTGTTTAGAGTGTGATTGTGGCATGCCCAAAAAACATTGTTTAGGGCCTCAAAATGACCCTACAATTTTGGGACCTGAAAAGATAGAAAAAACTACCGAGATGAAAACTGAAATTGCCAAGACGACATCTATATGTGAGCCAGTTGGAATAGTGGGTGGAAACAAATATCCACCTGGATCAATCCTCCCCCCTTAGGAATAGATGATCTACATTTCATTGAGTTCCCCCATTAGATGAGGAAATTTATGATGAAATTGGCCTCGGGTGAGAAACTCACCTTGGTGCAGGAACTACCTTGCTTTGACAACACAATAAAGTTGAAACTTATGTTGGTGTGTTCCCTTGACCTGTGTGTCCATGATTCGATCAGTGGATTCCTATTCCATGCAGTCATGGTTGAGATCTGTTGGTGTCAATTGTTATGCTTCCTCTGAGGTGTCTAATAATGGTGAAAAATATGGCCGAAGGAGGTGCACATTAAACACTGGGTGAAATCCAAGGAAAAGGGAAATGTTGAGCTCAAAAGCATTGTCACCCACAACCTTGGTGATCGTATAAGGTCCCTAGTGGAGTGGATGAAGCTTCTGATGGGGCCCTGTAAGGAGTAATTTCTGCAAGTGCAACCAAGCTTTATCTCTCACCTGAAACTTGTGTGGTAGTCGGTGTTGATCATGGAACTTCTTGTACTTGGCATTGGACTTCTGTAAAATATGTTGAACCTGGTGGCGGATGTGTTGGATCCTCTCCATGAACCGAGTATCTTTGTCAGCTTCAGTTTGAGCATGGGACAAGTCTGCCTAGGTGGTCGCAAGGGGTAGTGCAACATCCATGGGACCCAATGGTTTAAATCCTAGCCCCACCTGAAAGGGGTTGTGGTCGGTTGAGTTGTGCATGGATATATTGTAGATGTGTTGAAAATAGGGAAGACTCCCATCCCATGTGCGTGGATTCTTGGAATTGTACATGCACAGGATATGCATGATCATCCAATTGACGACCTTGGTTTGACCATCTGTCTGGAGGTGGAAGGCAATGGATTTGGTGAGCTTGGTGTCGAGAAGTGACCAGAGGCATGACCATAATGTGTTGAGGAACCGATTGTCCTGATCTGAGATGATGGTTTATGGTATCCAAAAATGTACCCACACTCGTTTGAAGAAGAGATTGGTAGTGGCCTCTGCTATGATCCTCTTCTTCCAGGCGGCCATAATCAACATTTTAGAAAAACAATCAACCACCACAAAAACACAGTCATTTCCCATATTGGTTGATGGAAGGCTCGACATGTAGTCCATCGATATGGATTCATAAGGCCTTTCATGAATAGGTAGAGGGGAATACATTGCTTGTTTCTTAGTGGTTAGTTTGGAAATGGCGTAGCTAGTGCAGGACTTGATATACTTGCTGACATCATGTCAAAGTTTCAGAAATATAAATATTGTTGTTGCACGACCATTGTATTTTCTACACCGAAGTGTCCTACCACCCGACTATAGTGGGCTTCCCAAATCATCTTCGCTCGCTCGCTTGATGGAACACAGAGCTGGACCAAATGGAACAAAAACCCATCCTGAAGATAGAAATCAATGGAAATTGTGTTTGCGCCCAACATATGATAGGTGGTAGCGAAGTCAAGATCTCTCTCATAGAGTTGGGGCCATCTGGATGTCTCATGGCCATAGGAGTTTAGGACCGTGGTGAGTGATGCAACTCGTGGGCGGCTGAGGCAATCAATGGCGTGGTTGGTGATACTTTTTTTATACTTATTTTGAGATGGAATTGTTGCAAGTATGTGGACCTCTTTTGATGGTGGTACCCCAGTGGGTGAATACTTGATTGACTTGGATTTGATGCTTGATCTCCTCATTTTCTAACATATAGTGGAAATAGACTATCCCATTGGGTAGCGGTGCGTCGGGGGTCAGATCGATTGAATACTTGACCTGGTAGTGTAGAGGTACCCCAGTGGGTGAGGAGAAGATGTATTTGTATTCTTCCATGACCTTATTCATTTTCTTCTACTGCGTGGAGAGTTCAACCGCAAAAGCCATGAATGTGGTTGAAACCTTCTACTCACTTTGAGAGTGAATCACAAAGAAGAAAAACTTTGTGGTATGAGATATGACCTTCCTTAATTTCTTGGTAGAGATCAAGGAAATGGTAGTAAGTGAGACTACCTCGAGTATCCTGTACAATTTCTTGTCCAAAGTAATAATAACACTACGATCCCTAGACTCGTATACAACATGATGTTTCCATAAATAAGGTTGGCCCAAAAGAACATAAAAAACTTCAAGGGGAGAAACATCACATAATACCTCATCTTTGAAGGCCTTGATGCTGTAGCATAGGTGACATTGTTGGCTAATGCGAAGATCGCTTCCTTGGCAGAGCCATATGATGGTGTATGATTTTGGGTGCAGCGTTGTCGGTAGGGCCAATTTATTGATGACCTTCTCTAAGATGAGATTCTTCTAGCTACCGCTATCAACTATTAAGTGTAGCGGAGTACCCTTCACCCACATCTGTGAATGAAAGAGGCACTCGCCTTCCTCTAGCTCATCAGGTTCACCGAGATGGATTTTGGTGGTAGCAATAGTGACACTGGGTTCCACGTCAATAATCCATCTCCCATTTTCTATTTGTGAATATGATTCAGAACACACATCTAATTCAGAGGCTTTCACCTCTTCCACCAATCATTGCTTTGAGAGGCAATCAACAATGTCATGCCAAGGGATCTTATGGAAGTCGCACCACTTCCTAGCGCCTTTCTTTGTCTTTCCATTGTCCTTCTTTGTTTGTGACTTACACTGGTTGTCTTGAGGTTGTCCATATTTTCTCTTACATTTTTTCTATGGGTTGGGGCTTCCCTTTTCCTGCTTCTATAGTGAGGGGTATCCATACCCAAATTGCCATGTCTTTTTCTTCAGCTTCTGCTCGCTTTTGAAAACATATTGATAGGTCGCACCCAAGGATGAGATGTCCAAAAACTCCATTTATGTTAGGATCTATCTATGCAAGCCATTTTGGTACTTGAGCACTATATGTTTCTTAGAATATTTGATACCCAACTTGGTGCGAAAGGTATGGAAGATATTTGTGAACTCTAGCACTGTTTGTTCCCTTTCCTGTCATAGTGTGGTCCATCTTGTATACAGGTTGTCATAATTTCCAACATGGTAGTATTATTCCCTAATAGCATCCTTGAAGGACTCCCATGTTAGTGTGACTATAAATAATGATGATTCCTATGTTTCCTTTTTCTGATAGAAAATCTCCCACTAATATTTGACATGGGGGACGACTTTGAGGAGCACAAATGTAATATTTTCTCTTTTGGAAAATTTATGGATAGAAAAATACCCTTCTAGCAGATTCAACCATTTTTCTACATCATATGCATCTATCTGACCTTCAAATATAGGAATATAAAAGTTGATATGTACCTTGAAGGGGGCGGCACCTCTGTTAGAGGATGATCCATCACATTTTGGTAGTCGTCGAAGGATTTGCGCAAAACTATCCATCATCTTGTTCCTCTGTTGCATGAGGGATTCCCCGAGCAACAGTTTGAAAGGATCTCTTGTCTCGTCGCCTTTATTTTATCCCTCATTTAAGTTCACTTGGGTGTGCGAGATCCCGTGTCCTCAAGAGAAACAAGCTCGAGACCCAACTCTTTGTACCCTGGCCTCGTCGGGGACATGCATTAAGAATGACAAGGAGAAAACCAATATGATACCACTAATACAGATTTTATGAGAAGAATGAAATGAATATAGATATACATTATTAACACAAATATACAGTGAAAAATAACAAAGATACAATAAAACTTGGCTTCTATTAAATAAGGAAATTTGCTGAAACTGTAAAACGCAGAGTGAAACAAGCTTGCTAGAATGGTGGGGGCTTATTTATGAGAAGAGATGTGATTGTTGCGCTCATTCACAAGAAGATAATTACAATGGGGCTCCAGAATCATTTTTACATTAAACATGAATTTCAAAAACCTAGACATCAAAAAAACTAACCCTAGGAGATGAAGTGCCAAAAGTCATGTTGGCCTCGTCGGGGTAAGTTGGTACATCAACTTCTCGGGTTCGTAACTTTTGCATATGATCTTCATTTTAGGTGCATGATCATGAATTGGAAAGGTCTATCCGAGGACTACACATTATGTCATTAAACTATGACATTGTCTGCAATTTGATTGTTTTGGGCCCAAAAAAAGATGTTTAGGGCCTCAAAATGACTCTGAAGTTTGGGACCGAAAAAGATAGAAAAAACTTGCCGAGATGAAAACTAAAACTTCCAAGACGACATATATATGAGTCAGTTGGAATACGTGGGTGGCCATCAATATCCACCTGGATCATGCATGGAGGGACTTTGTGGAAAATGTGTTGGGAGATTTTTCGGATGATTTTCGAATGATTGCAATAGGCTGGGGGTGTTGGTATATTAGGGATTTTACCTTTGGAACTTGGAGACTAAGTGTCATTGATTCCCTATCATTTTGTGACCACATATAATTCTTCTGGATTTCTTTTTTTAGAGATTGTTTGTTTGACATCTTCTATACCATCCCCTTGACAGTGTTTTATTAGATTTGTGTTAGGAGTGGCACAAGGAGATATGTTGAGGTTTATATGTTATGGTTGGGAATATTATCTTTTTCATTGCCCAAGATTGAGTCGGGTAGAGAGATTATAGTTTGGGACTTCACTAAGATACATTGGCAGGATATGATCCTTGATAGTGAGTACGATTCTTTGAGGCATTACAACTTAGTGTTTTGGGAGTGGAGGATGTATTCTAGGCAAGAGGGTGAAATATTTATGATCAAAGTGGCACAATTTCAACATGATGGGTCCTTTATAGTGATAGCATGGGACCCTGGGATTTTATGGGTTGATAGTTTGGAAGTTCGTATATATCGAAGAGCCAATTGTTACTTTCAGAAGCTTATTCATATGGAGCAGTGGATTGGTTTTCTAGGTGGGATATTCTATGAAGGGTGGACTGAGCATTTACAATATATTTGTTCTCTACTGATAGGTGGTATTCATGGGGCCTCTTGTGTTAGTACATTGCTAGATAGTATTGTGATAAGTAGGTGCTCTGAATCCTTCAGATTGTTTTGGGACCAGAGCATCACTCTCTGTTTGGTTCAACTTGTCGATCATAGGGTTGTGATGGAATTACTTGAGGACAAGCAATCTTTGGGAAGGGAGGAATATCATGTCCCCATTTTTGGATTCTATGTTATATAGTTGGAGATGAATTCCATGGTTTGTGTCAGATAGGACAAAGGGGTGAGGTTATGTTACCAGTGATATTGGAGGGTTTGGAAGAGTTGTATGAGGTCAGTTGTAGTCCATTTATCATATTCCATCATCAGGATCACTTCCGCACACTCTGTTCTTGGTTCCTTGGCATTTTGATGTTTCCTGTAATTTGGGAGTATTATTGAGCCTAATTTAATTAAATGCACTAAAGGTGTTATTTGGATCATATTATTTGAGGGGGAATCTTAGTGTAATAGCTCGTTGGAACCATGATGAAAATATCTAAAGGTTGGAATTATGAGAAAGGGGTTTACAATGACCGGAAATGTCTTAAAATAAAATTGATCACTTTCCAAAGTTAAAAAAGGGTTAAAAAGTGATTTAATGGGTAATATAAATAACAATATTAAAAATTCACTTAAATAATAAGTGAATGGGAGAAAAGAAAAGAGTGCCAATAAAAGAGAGATGAGAGATAATTCTCAAGGACGCTTGATCATTTTTGTCTATTGACTTGGATCTCTTGGATCCTATGGTTTTTTGTAGGGTTTTTGGAGACAAAACCTTAGGGTTTCATTTCGGTGGTGATACATCCACCCTAGCTAGACAAAGAGGGAAATTCACTCAGGATTTCCATTTCACTTTAGAGGTTGTGGTGGCCAATTCATTGGATAGGGTTTCAGTGATCAATCGAGAAGGTAATAACTTCATTGGATAGTTTGCATATTTTCTATTGGGGACAAATTCTTGTCATGTAGGGGCCATGAGGGTTTATGCAGAGTTTTATGGAGGTTGTGAGTCTATTATCACCATTGTTGGAGGGTCGAACCCTATCTAGAGGAATTACTATCATACTTGGGAGCAACATGAGGTATTAAGGGATCCCATTTGGCATCATGGTAGCATATTTGGAGTGTTTAAAGGTAAATTTGGCCATATATCATTACGTGGTACTCTTTGGGGTTTGAAGAAACCATATATTGTAGAATATCTATTGCATTGAATTTATTATTTTAGGTGGTTCTAGCTTTCCAACAAGGTCGATTCATCTTGAGAAACAAACCTTGTGTATTTGTGGCAACTAATTCTACGGTAAGAAAATCGAGGGTATGTGGGCATGTTAGCAAAGTGTTTGACAAAAATGTTGAACCAAAAAATCACAAAAATTGTCTCAATCTAGGAAGGGACATAACAATGGTATCAAATCTAGTTTTCCTACTATCTTTAGGGGAAAATCAATGAGGAGTTATTTTAGATTGCTTCCTCTAAATTTCAGCGATGATAACTTTAAATTATACCTTCAGTTGCAACAGTAGAGAGGAAAGGTTTAGATCAGATATGGAGGACAACGTGAGGAATATTCATATTATTATTGCACGGGGGTAGAAAACAAGAAAGGACATGATGCAGAGTTTACATAATGTTTGAGGGAGTATATGGCGCTTAGTGAGGCATTTCACACATCCATTCCATTCAAGGATTTTTGAACCATCAAACATCCCGAGTGGCATGAAACCAAAGTATCAATGGACAAGAAGGATAAGGTGCCAAGGAAAAAGGTACTAGGTTCTGAACATTTTTATGCTTCTAAAAATGAGGAAAGTGTTGACTCTTTATATGATTCTCTTTTGTAAATGAGAAAAATGAGGAAAGTGTTGACTCTTTATATGATTCTCTTTTGTAAATGAGAACATGGATGATCATGAGGCCTTAGAACATGAGACCACAAAGGTGATTTGGGTAGACAAGGAAGAATATAGCACTGCTATATTATTATTGTAGCAAAGTGACAATGTGGTTTGAGATGAGGTACCAATTGATGACACTGTGATTTGGGATGAAGAATAACCAATTAATGGCACTATGATTTGGGATGAATAAGAATAAAATGTTGTTAATGGTATGTGGGACACAAGTCTCTTTGATTTTAACTTATAGACCATCTTTGATCGACCTTATGGAGAGAATAGTTTCCTTCATGAAGCAATGCCCGATCATGATTCTATCCCACCTTTTGGAGATTTCATGGTATCATTTAGTGAGCCAATTGGTTTTGATGAGGGTAGTTCTATTAAAGTGGAAATAAAAATATAAAATCAATGGTGTGGGACAATCCATGCCACCACTCAAGGATGAATATGAAGAAAGGGCCTCTCAACAGTTGTAGGGACCTGAGGATCGATTATTGGTCACAGAGGATAAAATTGTACAAGCATTGATGAGGGAAGATGGTCTCTTAAGTTCATTAAAGGTATTATGTGGAAAAAACAGATGGTGGAGAGGTAAAAATGAGTTGAAGGTGGAGTCACTAGTGCTCAACTGAGCATAATCAAAGAATCACTAGAGTATATTAAATAATATTACTTGCAACTATTCATGGATAGGGACCTTGCTCCACGCTTGTTGAAGACAAGGAAATGGAGGTTGGGGAGCTTTGTTACCAGTTGAGTTTGACATGCTCCTCACACTTATAGTAGATATTCCATCATATTTGATAGTCATGACACATGAGGGCATGAGGGCCCCCCATGATTTGAGGGACGAGCCTCCAGGATGATCTCCATGAGAGCATCTGCAGCTGTAGGTGCCTCCAGAGGCAGTATGACACATAGGGCCTTGACCATGCTTTAAGGTTTCTACTGTGGGGACAATGAGTCATTTATCTTTGGAGATCTAACCAAAGGCCCAAGGCTTACTGAAGTAGTTGAGCACATTCCTTTTGGACCATCCCATAAGGAAGTACATAAATCCATAGATTGGGTGGACAGGTACGTGACATACATGGGAACGATATAGGATACAGGTTGAGGTGAAACCAATATAGTGATGGATACAATAGCACCTATAGGATAGATGATGGTACATGATGATGCATCGATAGGTACTAGTATGTAGGGTTATTAATTAGCACATGGTAGTGCAAGACCGATTTTAGCATTTCCTCAAGGATACCTCACGGTAATCCCCAAGAATACCATTGAGTTGAGGTTACCTAAGATCGATAAGTGGGTGGGTGAGCCTTCGGGAGCATAATATCCCTCGGGATGATCGATATTCATTCGAGATATCATCATATGAGGGATAGGGAGTAGGATACTCAAAAGTCTACTTATAAACTTCATTATGATTTCTTGGTCATGCCCTTTGGGGTTGACCAATGCACTATTCACTTCCCAATATTGCAAGCAGTGGTAGAGGCATATATTGGTATTATTTGATGCCTTCATTGTATATAGTAGGAAAGGAGAGGATCATTGGAGCCGGTTGGATGATACAAGGGGGAATTGTGGCCATGACAAAGTTCATTTTCCTTAATTTTGGACCATCCGACGGGCCTTAGAGGCATTTAAGGATATCCATTACACTCATGGATCGGTTCATAGAGTTTCCAATGGGATTTGAGAGTGGTGGACTTCCACCTTTGTGGTGGGATCATGGCATTTATTAGAGTGAAAGAGTACTTCATATGATGAGGATGATCCATGTGGTCATGTCAGCTGGATTGGTTTGCATCATCAGGGGATGTTGTGAGAGGATTTATTGATATTTGTTCTATATGGAAAGGTATATTCTCCCACATGATACCCATGATTGAGCCTATTCATAGGTTAGAATACTTTGACTTCATTGCAATTCTTTGGCGAGACATGATCCGTGATAGTGAGTTCAGTACTTTCATGGATTTCATCTTAGGGGGTCTAGGAGAGGAGAGCACAATCTGAGCATAGTGATGAGATGGTTAACCAAAGGAGTGCAATGCCAACATGATGGTTCCTCCTGAGATTAGTTTGGGACCCTGGGACTACAATGTTTGAAAGATGATACAAATGAGATGGATAGTTTTCACTTTCCGGAGTTTACTATTGGGATTGGGATTACACTCTGAGGAGTGGTATAGATAGGCTGACCAAGTTTGTGTAGCTTATGATTGTCTATATTATCGTGAGGGTAATCAGTGGATTCTTTTATTAGCACCTTATAGACGGGCCAGATCAGTTCTATGATTAGAGGGAGATTCACATCATATACACTAGTTTGGGACCCTAGTGACTTTATCACTTATAGGCAATTCTGAGAGAGGTTCACATGGAGGGACTTTGCAAATGATGTGTTGATATATTTTTTGGAAAATGTATGGATTATTGTAGTAGGTTGGCGGTGATGGAGTATTAGGTATTTTCCCTTTGACACTTGGAGACTAAGTGTCATTGATTCCCTACCAGTTTTTGACCACATAGACTTCTCTTGGATGTATGATTTTAGAGTTGATTTGGTTGACATATTCTATACCAACCCATTTACAGTGTTTGATAAGATTCATGTTAGGAGTGAAATGAGGAGATATGTTGAGGTTTGTATATTATGGTTTGGAATATTCTATTTTTTGCTGCCCATGATTGATTCGGGTAGAGAGATTGCAGTTTGGGACTTCACTAATATGCATTGGCAGGATACGATCCTTGACAGTGGGGATGATTCTTTGAGGAATTAAAACTTGGGGTTGCAGGAGTGGAGGATGTAGTCTAGGAAGGAGGGTCAAATATTTATTATCATATTGGTGCAACATCAACATCATGGGTCATTTTCAGTGATAACATGGGACCCTGGGATTTTATGGGTTGACAATTTGGAAGTTGGTACAGATGGGATAGCCAATGGTTACTTTCGAGAGCCTATTCATATGGAGAAGTGGATTGGTTTCCTAGGTGGAATATTTTATGAATGGTGGATTGAGTATTTACAGTATCTATATTCTCTATTGATCGGTGGTATTCATGGGGCCTATTGTGTTAGTACATTATAGGACAATATTGTGAGCGATAGGTGCTCCAAATTCTTAATATTGGTTTGGGATCCGAGGATCATTCTCAGTTTGGTTCAACTTGTTTATCATAGGGTTGTGATGACATTTCTTGAGGAAAATAAATATTTGGGAATGGACAATTGTCATGTCCCCATTTTTTGGCTTCCATGTTATGTAGTTGGAGATGACTTATGGGGTTTGTGTCATCCAGGACATAGGGCTGAGGTTATGTTATCGGTGATATTGGAGGGTTTGGAGGAGTTATGTGGGGCACATCCTAGTCCATTTATCATCTTTCATCATCATGATCACTTCCACACAGTTTGTTCTTGGTTCCATGGAATTCTAGCGATTCATGTAATTTGGGAGTATTATTGAGCATAATTTAATTAAATGCACTAAAGGTGTCATTTGGATAATATTATTTGAGGGGGAACCTTAGTGTAATAACTCATTTGAATCGACACAAAAATATCTGAAGGTTGGGGTTATGAGAAAGGGGCTTCCAGTGACCAGAAATGTCTTAAAAACAAATTAATCACTTTCCGGAGTTAAAAATAGGTTAAAAAGTGATTTAATGAGTAATATGAAGAATAACCTTAAAAATTCACTTAAATAAATTAAGTGAATGGGAGAAAATAAAGAAGGGCCAATAAAAGAGATATGAGAGCTCATTCTCAAGGATGTTTAATAATTTTTTTCTATTGACTTGGATCTCTTGGAGCATAGGGTTTTTTGTAGGGTTTTTGGAGACAAAAACCGAAGGTTTGGTTTCGGTGGTGATACATACACCCTAGCTAGATAGAGAGGGAAATTCAATCAATATTTCCATTCCACTTCATAGTTTGTGGTGGCCAATTTATTGGCCAAGGTTTCAGTGATCAATTGAGAAGGTAGAGACTTCATTGAAGAGTTTTCATATTTGAAGTGTTTAAAGGCTTTTTGGAAACTTTTCAATAGTTGGTACTTTTGGGGTTTGAAGAAACCATATATTGTAATAGATTTACTGCAATGGAACTATTCTTTGAGGTGGATGTAGCTTTCCAGCAAGGCCAATTCATCTTGAGAAACAAACCCTGTGTATTTGTGGCAGCTAATTATTTGGGAAGCAAATCAAGGGTTACAATGGTCATTACAATGCCATCCTCTCTCTTTATTCCATCCAATCATACCATCTTAATGGAATATATTTCTAATTAGAACTGTGAGTTGTTTGTTCATGTAATTGTGCAAGTTTGGAGTAATAATAATGTTGATCCATTTGGTTAATACCTTCTTGTTGTCATTGAATTACTGTCTATGGTATTTTTGTTGTCACCAATTGTATGTCAAATGTACTAGGAAATGGTGCAATTTTTTTAAGAAAGGATTGAAACAAAACAAACAGTCTAACTCTCATCAACAATAGACTATTTTAAGGAAGTCTTAATCCCTAAATTAAAAATAACAACAAACATTTATAACAATAGTGAAGAGGGATTGTTCAAGGGTATTTGGGCCTGTTTTCAAACTATTTGACGAAAGTCCTGGACTTGTTAACCATAGGAAACTATACCAACAACAACCAGGGTTATTACAAGGGTATGTGGGCATGTTAGCAAAGTGCTTGACGAAAATGTTGAACCAAAAAATCACAAAAAAATGTCCCAAACTAGGAAGGGGCATCACAACCTACCTCTTCTTCCATTAGACTCTGTCTCAAAATTTACCAAGCTGACATGTATCACTCTAACTTCTTCTTCGTGGCTATAGGACCCTTGGGAATTATCCATGATTATAGTTCTCATAAAGAAACAAAAATTTGATTGTTTACCTCTAAATTATGCAAGAAAATATGCATGAAATAAAACTTCTAGTAGACAAATACACACACACATTTCTGGAAAAAAAAAATGCATACTTTTCCTGGTCTTTAATGCCACCAATCATCGTCTTTTGAGTTGATTATAACTTATAATAATCATATTTTTTTTTGTTTTATATATGGATTCTCCTTCTCAATACCTTTCCAATGAATATTCATTTTCCCAAATCTAAGCTCTGAGCAGAAAGTTATGGCCAATTGAATATTTCCACTTTACTCCTCTTGTGCACCTTCCTCCATAGTGAAAAATAATCTCAAACACCAACTTTGGCCACCTAAACAACTAAATATGTTAGGATCCAAGGAAAATTTTGTAGGAGATACATATAATACTACTGATATTGAATTCACAACAACTCTCATATGATCAAACAAATGCTCTAGTCAAATTTGCAGCAATTTGCAAATGACAACTTTGTTCGTTTTGAAATTTCTCCTAACTTGGAAATTTTTTCCCTATTTAAGAATCCCTACGCCAAATACTTTGTAATTTTTATAGAAACCCAATTTGGTATCTTATTGACTACATTTTGAACTATATGTCAAAATTCCACCTTCACCTGAGCTCTAGACTGATAGTTACGCCATGTAAAAGTTTTAATTGTTTTCCCATTTTTAGCCTTGTGCATTACAAGTGTCTTATTTCTCTTCCCATACATTTTTTTGTACCCAGATTCCAAATTTGGATCCATGGATGTCTTCTATGGTCCATAAGCTTCCCATATATTGCTCCTATGCCTCCAATTGATTCCTGAGCCATAAGTTATGCCTTCTGGAAGCAAATTGGAGTTAGTTTATGCCTTGTACTGTTTCAACTGTAACTTTCTCATCCAAAATATATTTTGTGCCCATGATATATCATTGGAAATATCTCAATAATATATTTAATTTAAGTTGCAAAGACCATGTGTACCAAAGGTACATGTAGATCTTGTGTTTTCTTCTACCTGAAAATGTCATTTAGGGCCTCAAAATGCCTATGCAAGTTGATGACCTCCAAATACTGTAATTTTTCATGGAAAAACATTGGTTTATTACTGTAATAGCTCATTAATATTATCTTGAAACCTATCGCAAATACCTTCACACCATTTTCCATTAGGAAGATCAACTTACCCATGATCCTGACTTCCCTAAAGCCTACGACGCACAAGCCCGCAAGCATATCAAGCTTAGCTTTGCGACCTTTCCACACAAAAGGGTTAAGTTACATGTTATAAATTTTTTTCCATGAACCATGACCCACCATCCTATTGGGATATTTATTTCATGCATACTTTCCCTATCGGGTTTTCAAATGGCACGGTCTTAAGGTTTTCCCACAACTTGCAAACCGTGAGCCAATCAGATTCTTTCACGCAGACTTTCTCCATCAGGTTTTCAAATGGCACAGACTTAATATTTTCCTGCAACCCACAACTTCTGAGACAATAGTATTATTTCATGTGGAATTTCTCTGCATAAAGGTCAAGTTAACACACTTTTATAATCTACAGCCTGCAATTTGCAAGTGAGTTAGATTCCTTCGCACATGATTTTTCTCGTGACCCATAACTCGAGGGAATTTATAGGATTTTACCTTCACGAACTCCTCCCATGAGACCTTTCCCACAAACCTATTCCATGTGAATCTCTTCTCACTGACCTATTTGTCGCAAGCCTCTTCTCGCAGACCCTTTTTGCGTGCGGCCTTGTCACGTTGCACACCGTGTAGTTTTATCCATGACCTACAATCCTATGAGGCCTAAATTCATGGATTCCTCCTTCGTGGACTGATCCTGCAAACCTTTCCCTCCACCAATCCTACGAACAGTTGATCTCTACTATGTCACAGATAGAATAATCGATATTTAAACTCAACACTTAATCAATTCAACACTGAACTTACATCTTCTTCCATAGCGACCTGCTACAGTGGCCTTTCCACTAGTAAAATACCATTGACACCACCATGCCACCACAACGTGGTTCCATGTCATCACTATATGGAATTTCTTAGAAATTATGAAATTATAATATTTCAAAATTTTATAAATTATCCATAATTTTCCATTAGTGCACTTGGAGGTTTTTAATCATTCTAGAATTAATCTTGGTGATCGATTCTTAATGTCGAAATGATCTGAGCCATCAATTTCCAACTCTTCGGTCACCATTAAAACACAAAGTTTGACCACCCGTGCCAAAATTAACTCTACACCCTGCAGATTGATGCAATCAATCCTCTACTTGACTTGTTGTGAGGAAAATTGGACTCGGATCTGCTCTTAAATTTGGGGGATTTCACTCTATTTTCACCATTTTCCCCCAATTTTTCACATGTGAAACTCTGCAACCATAAATTTCTACCAAATTCATGTTGGTTCTTGGTCGATACAGGCTTGATGTTGAACCTTGAGCTCTGATACAAATTTGTAATGTTCCCCCTGCTTAACTGAGGAACATTACCATGCAGAATTATAGGTAAAATAAAATGTTTCTGCTAAAATTTTGTAGCTTACCAGCTACATGAATACACATATATTTAACCATTCTATTATCATTAATTTATAAGTAGCTACAACCTACTGAAATAAACATGAATGCAACTAATTAAATTTATACAACAACATAAGAAAATTATTATTATATACATAATTAATACATAGTGGAATAAAAAATGAATATAATACTGAACAAGATAAAACACTTATCTTCTTAAAATATATGTTCAAGCAACTACTTGGGATGGACGTACAACCCAACCTAGAATTGTTGTTCTATATATCAACATCAAGTCACCCTCGATTTGGGGCTTGGAATCCACAAATGAGGGTGTCTCTCACTTTCCACTCACAGTTAGATAATCCCACAACCCACTGGTATTCTCCTACAACTGTCCCAATTTTCCACCAGCTCTCTTCCTCTCGGACTACCTAGCCCAAGGAATTTACTCCTTCACTGCTCTCAGTCCATTGGGTGTCCCATTTGTTTATTAGGGTCTCTCTAGCACACGTAACCATAAATATCACTACTTAGAAATCAAGGGAACTCATTTCCAGGAAAACAACAACATCAAGCTTGTTTCTCTAGTGTAACTCACACATGAGTTCACTCTTAAGGTATGACAACCTAGTTCTTATGAAATCCTGACAACTTGCTTCTTCAATATTTAGCTCTAAAAACACTCCAAAATTCACCCTCTATGGTTGTTCCAGCTCTCGAGCTCTTCTTCATGTTGTCTTCTTGTTGTTCATGTAAAAATTTGACTGTCTAAATTTGGCCCCCTCATAATACAATTTTCCTCTCTTTTGTTGTTTCTCTTGACTCACACTCATCCCCAAACTGATAGTAATCATCCCCATGCTCCCAATAACTATGGGATGTGACTTTTACACCCACCCTCTTACAAGTACTCAATGATTGGGCTCTCTTACACTCAAACAAAAAATAGAAGGTTTATCCCTAATGACAATAAAATTCATAAATATGGGTTTGGATTAATACTCATAAATAATTTCCCCCTTGGACCCCTCTTAGACACTCCCTACTCTTTTGGAAAACTAAGCCCCCATCTTTGTCAATATTCTACAATAGTTGGCATCACATGTTATTTATTAAAAAATAGAAAATACAATTCGCGTATGACATCGCTTGGCCATAACCATATTTCCTTATATCTACATTAAGAAATAATTAAACTAGGTATTATATTGGGGATGGTACAATGATTATATTATCCCATGTTCTCTTATACCTCCAGGTGGGAGTCAGATTTGCTACTTCAATATCCAACAAGCCCACTTCTTCTAGTTTTCTTACAAAGTAGCCTAAAAGACAATCCATTTGTTCTCCAGTTCCCCATATTTCTAAGGATCCTAACGTAAACTTTAGGTCTCCCCTTATCACCATAAGGCCACTCTCAATACATTCCAATTTGAATAACTTATCCTAGTACTCTACGCTATCCGAATAAGGACCATCAACATTCAAAACATAGATCTCTTTCCACATATACAGAGAGAAAAGGGATACCCCTAGACCTATAGGAAAATCCTAGGAGTTAGTAAGAGTGTAGGAGCACCTCTTCCAACTAGTTATTTTCCCGCCATATCTCCCAATAGAATTAGTATAAATGAAGTTACATCCACCCCAAAATTTTAACATTCCATAGTTATTTTCTYTCCATTGGTCATAATTTCGTGAAGCGGGATAATARAGGGTTTTAAAGCCTCTATTATCCTTTTAATGGAAAATTTATTTGAGGGATTRGTTATCCCTATTTAAGGCCRGGAATATCATTTTATACCCTCACAAGGGGAATTTTCTCTAAGATCCCCTACAAATGATAACTATTTTATGTACATGAACTCTAAGGATGCTTGTTTCTACACCATGGACATGTATGATTTCCTCCCTCTATGGTTTGGTTTTTTCCCTTTTTCATCAAGGAATCCTAACCCCATGCCACCTTCCCAGGGAAGTCAAGGGTTCCTTCACTCTTGGTTCTAAGGTTATATTTTGGGGGTTCTTGGGGAGTGGAAGCTTGAGAAGTCATTGGTGCCTCTATTCCCATTTTAGGGGATGAATAAGTCCTTACCTAGACATTATCATCTACCAAAGTTATTTCAACCATAGTTAAAGGAAGGAGGGTTAGGGAGACATGATTTGTTATGCCTGAAAGACTAGGAAATAATTCTACAATTGACTCCAATCCTTTAAATTCTACTTTCAGAGGATTTTATTTTGCTTGGGAAGGGTAACTTTGATGAATTACCCATGGGAGGCTTGGATACTTTGTTGTCATTGATTGGGTGAAAGTTTTGATCCTTATGATGATTTGAGGATGAAGGATGATCTTCTGGTTCCAATGGGATAACTGGAGGATTTTCACTGAGCCTCCTATCGCCCATATCCTTTGTTCTTCATGTATTATGATGGATTTCCATAAGTTTCACCTCGATAAATTTAGACTACTTTTTATGAACCGACGACTTCTTCTAAGATGGATATGTACAGTTGGCTACTAAGTGCCTATAGCTATAGAAATTCCCATACTTGAAGGGCATGTTGTCATAGTCAAGGGTTAGTTTTTATTTGTCTTCACCTCTCTTAATGACAATTTCCTCTACCAAACATGTGTTGGTCTCTAATCCCACAATAATTCTTTCCATACCAAAGTACCCTATGTCTCTGAATGAATAATAAACTTCATTATATAATTTGAGAGTATTCCCTATTGTTTCAAACACATCATCAAACCATAGTACTAGTGGAAGACTTGGAATTTGAACCCAAACTAGAAGAATATCCACATGAGCAATTATGGCATCGAAGTCCACGTGCCATTTTTTCGGAAATATATTATGAGATCCCCATTTCCACTGACTATGTAAAATATTATTAACCTCTACTGCCATTCTAAAAACCCATACTAACCATCCCTTTTCTAGAGTCATAATGTGGGGAGGGTATCCAACCAAAGGTTCAAAATTTTCTTTTGCCCAGTCTCTAAGATAGTCACCAGTCATACTTCTTCCAAGAAATTAGCCTATGACTAAGATTTCTTCCAGTTCCATTACATTGTTGAGTTTGTTTTTGTCCCCAAGTTCAAGCTTACTAGCTCCTACATTTTTTTATACATTTCCACCTTTTCGGTCTCCTTTCCCATTCTAGAGCAAATTTCCCGAATCTCCATGCTTCAACTATAGTGGAACCACTCATGAGGGATAGATCCATAAGTTTCTCGATAAAACCTAACTATGGTTGTGCAAAAAATTCAACTGATTTTCATAATGGTAATTCAACATCCTCACAAGAAGCCAAAAAAGAGATATTAGAACTAACACCTTCATTAAGTCGATTAATTTCTCGGATTGCTTCAATCCTAGGGACTCACTATCCAAGTTCTCCAGTATCTTCTCCATTTTATGCCACAGGTGGAATTTCAGTTGTGGCATTTAACCCCTTGATGAAAACTATACCTTGAACCCTCAACCTCTCCTATGAATAAGCCTCCACCCTGGACCCATTTGTGGATAAACCTTGGTCCAACTCTGTAATGACCATCATTTCCTTCTAGAACATGTGCACCCCCACAGGGTACTTCCTCCCT
>SNQJ01S0119377.1:4100-18946 GCA_010110895.2 Picea sitchensis
TTCAACACCGAAATCAGCCAACTGGTGTCTTCCTCCTGGAATACACTGAACTATCTCTCCTGAGATGCGCCTCTTCTCCTCAATGACAAGTCATAATCTGCATAATGATGAATTAGGTCGCTGACCCTTCTTTTATAGCTTTGAAAAACCCTAAATCATGCTAAAACCCTAATTCACTGTTGATTTCCAAAACCCTAAATCATGTTGAAACCCTAATTCGTTGTTGACTTCCAAAACCCTAAATCACTGCTAAAACCCTAATTCACTGTTGACTTCTATTTTTATCTCATAATGACTTAAAAGCTCTTTTAACCCTTTTTAGCTCAATGTCACTTTCCTAATATAACACCTATGACGGGAGTGACCTCTAGTAAATTTACCCCTCTTCGGCCCTGGTTATAGTCTAACGGGGCAATTTAGACCATTAAGCCTCCTCTTTTGGAGCTCCTATTTGGAAAGGGACATTACAATTGTTGAATACTCTGAGATATTTTCCATGTGGGCATCGAGTAGGTGCAAGAGTGCACAAAAAGAAATATTTTTAGAGTCTAGAGAGAGAGAAGTTTCATAGGAGGACACCACAGAGTTGTTGAATACTCTACAAGATCAGTAAGGAGTGCTTCAATAAAGTGCAAGGACTGCACATAAACAACACATTTTGAAGTGTTGGAGAAGTTGAAGGAACCATATTTGTTGAACACTCTGGGGAAAGGAACTCTACAAGTGTGCATTGAGCGGATGCAAGGAGTGCATCAGTGAACCTGAAAGAGCTCAATATTAAGAAGAATACTTGCTCAAGGATTGCACCAGGACAACACTTATACAAAGTGTTGAAATTCTGAAGCCGCCTGAAGGCTCAATCGAGTGCAAAGAGTGTGCAGAGGTGTGATCTTATTCAAAGTTCAAGCTTAAGGAGGAAAATCAAGTTGAGACTGAAAGTAGCTAAGCTCCCAAGAGGACCGAGGGCTAAAACTTTTGAACCCTTACAAAATTTCCCAATTTTGGGAGAAAGCCAAATCTTGAGAGAAGGAGAAACAACAGTCGTTGGATCCACTGCAAGGGGGATATATGGACGGTTGAATTCCATGTCTAGCATCAAGAAGGAGCACACGCAGGAGGGACAGATCCTATTCATCGGATCTAGGCATGAAGGACCAACAAGCGTTGGATCTAGGTGAGGTGCATGAATCTTAGTACGTTTAAAGTGCACAAAAGAGAGAGGACTCGTGAAGTCTCAAAGTTTTGAAGTTAGTCGGAACTGTCCATCGTCCAAAGGGACAGGTGGTGAAATATCAAAGAGCTTCGGGGGAAGATTCCTTCGAAGGAAAGGTGAGGGTGGAGTGCATAAAACTCCAAAGCCCAAAGTCAAGAAGTGACAAACTAAATCCAGATCATTGGATCTGGGAGGGATATGTGGTGGACATCCGTACACTTCGAAGGATTGGTCCTTCGGAGAATTCACAAGATGAAAATAGGCCTAAGCTGAATTAGATCTGATCCTTTGGAGGTCGAGGACATGTGGCATTGAATTTCGATTTTCAAAAGCTTGGCGCTTTGGAGGTTTTGGTGAAAGGAGGTTTGGAACTCCCGAAGGAAAGAGTTTTGATGTGGATTGTGACCATTGGTTGTTGAAGGAGATTGAGTCATATATCTCGCTTGGGTAAGTTCGCAGTTCGAAGTTCGGGTGAGAGGTTGCAGTTGTAGTAAAATGGTTGAAACCTGAAGTCATGAAGCGCTTCAAGACATTTAGCCTTGGGTCATAGCCTGAGGCCACATAAAGGAAAGGGCCTAGTCCAGAGAGCTAGCACCAGTTATAATTCAAACCTTTAAAAAGAGAATAGGGGCTTAGAAGGAGCTTGCGGGTTTTCATAGAACCTGTGCCTAAGGAAAAAAGGGGCCTGTGTAAAGTAATTTTGTGTTTCAGCAAGGGCTCATAGAGCCAATTCGACTCACCATTTTGAACGATCCTTGACTGGGAAGTTGCAGAACCCCTGGGAGGGGAGGGGGCTTAAATCAAGTGGTATCAACGATTTATTTTTCTTGCAAAAAGAAGGAAAAGGAATAAGAAGTAGTCTGATAACATTAGATGGTATCACGAGCTTGAGTTCGTATGTAGACAACAGGTAAGGGAGGCAAAGTGGTGATGCTCTGTGTGAAGGATTACTTGAAAAAAGTGTACCAGTCAAGAAAAAAACTAGGTGGGCTGAGGAAAAGAGAAAATTGCTACTGAAGGCCATGAGAGAGGTCGATCAAAAGGAGACTACCAGTAAAAAAGAAAGGCAGAAATTGAAAGGGAGCTTGAGGAAATCCGAGTAGAAATGGAGAGGCTAGCATTGAAGATGCAACAAGAATCAAAGGTACGTTGGTGGTACGAATAGCCAATGAAGAAGAGAACAAAGTGGCTTGTTCAGAAGTTGTTGACTAGAAGGCGACAATAGGTAATGAGGATATGGATGAGGGAAATTGAAAACCTCAGTGACACAAAGGAGGAGTTGGTTTTGTCTGTGAGCCAGAAGTTGGAGAAAACCTCAGTGATGAGGAGAAGATATAAAGCAGAGATATCGTAGAGTTCCAGGAGGGAAGTGATGAAAATTCAGATTGTCAGGTAGGAAATAAGATGAAATCGTCTGAAAATCTCATAGACTGCTAGAAGGGGAAGAGGAAAAATCCTAGTTTTCCAGGTGGACAAGGGAGGGGAGAGGAGACTATATGAAAGTCTCATGAACTCAACTGAGAGTTCAAATCAGCAAGGAGAGATGGTAGGGGAGGATCAGAAATGTGTCCTGGTCATTGGGGGAATTCAGATATTCCTGCCAATTAGACCGACAGAGGCCAGTGCACAAAGTTCATGTGCAACAGAAGTACAAGGACAACCAATAGTGTCTGTCATAGAGGGGGAGAAGGAGAAGACACTGATGTTTTCCCCAATAGAAGAAGAGGAAAAGACAATTGAGTTTCTCAATTACTGGGAGATGGAGCTGGAAATGTTGGAGGATTGGTTGAACAATCTAGAACCATGAGATGGATTCCATGAGACATTCTTGCAGATTGAAGGAGAAGATAATTCATAGGAATGGCTCGGAATTTTCAGCCATGGAGTTGAATAGGAGATTACTACATAACTAGAAAATCCAAAGGAAGAGGAAGTAGACAACATGGATTTTTCTGATCTATGTGAATAACTGGAATCCATGGAGAGGAGGGTGATAGTGAAAAGACAACACATCCAACATCCTAAGTTGGAAACATATGGAGGAGCATACTAGCCCAAGGAGAAACTGGAGGAGGTTGGGAGTGTAACAACATAAGAGGAATTGGAAGAAGACACTTTGGGAAAGGAGATAGTTGAGAAACAATTCACTGAGGAAACTACATAATCAAATTCTGCAGCAGAGTGGAAAGTCAAGGCCAAAGAAGAAGAAGAAAACATGGGATATTACCATGATCTTCCTTCTGATCATCATGAAGAGATGCAATAGAGAAGTATGCAAATAAATAACCAACTAGCAAAGAAGTTGGAGGAGGTAGTAGAGGAGATAAGGAGGTTGATGTTGAGGTTAGCAGAGGAGACTGTCGGAAGGAGTAAGTTGAACAGAGGAGGACCTGCAAGAGCAGCATGGAAGAAACAACACCACCAACAACATATCAGAGGAGTAAGTCGACAGCTCCAAGATAGAGTTTGGGATCTAGGAGGAATTCCAAAGCGGAGCAGATGAGCTCATGATATTCCTAGCAATGGAGTATGATGCAGGAGCATCACTCCACCTCAACAACATGCCATCATTCCAACACATCAAAGAGAATTCAAGGAGGGGAGAGGCGCCAACCCTCTCATTTTTCCCTCAAATTTAAATTTTAAAATGTAATCTTAAATGCAAATTAAATGATGTAAGGCTGGGAGATCTGAGTTGATTCCTTTGTACAGGAAGTAGATAAATTCACCTTTATTAGGCTTGAGCGTACATATCTTGAGAATCACCTCGGATCTGAGAAAGTAAATGATCTTTTAATGTAATATGCCTCAGTAGTTAGGCATTCTAAATGGTGATTAGATGTCACTAGAGTAGTTGGAGGGAAGGCTCAAGGAGCCCCTCTTGTATAAATATTTGTAAGATATGCCCATTAGAGGTTGTTTAAGGGAATTGAAAATCATTTTCAAGAGACGAGAGAGTCAAGACTCTGTTGCAGTTCGAGATTGTACACATTGTAAACAAACTTTCATATAAATACAAAGAGAGAAGTTTTTTGTGTTGATGACTTTTTTGTGCGTCTATGTTTTTAATGAATGTTATCTGTGTGTGTGTAAGAATGTATGTTGTATATGTATGTGATAGGTTTATATATGCACGATAAGGATATAATTCACTATCAGTTTGAGAGTTGTTGAGTTTTTTTGGGTTCCTTAGGTTGTGCAAGGAGTGCACAACAAGGTATTGGAAACTCTATAGTCGGTGCAAGGGGTGCCCATCTAAATTCTGTTTCGAGTTCATAGGATAACATTCCAGGAGGGCACACCAAAACAGTTCACATACTCAAGAGGAGCCTCAATGTTACTGAACACCTTGGGAGAAAGTCTGTGCAAGATAAATCACAACCACAATTGTTGAATATAGAGATCTGCCAAGTGGGCATCAAACAGGTGCAAGAGTGCACAAGAATAAATCTATTTAGAGTATAGAGAGAGATAAGTGTCAGAGGAAGACACCACAAATTTTTTGAATACTCAACAAGCTCAGCAAGGAGTGCTTTGAAAATGTGTAAGGAGTGCACAGAACCAACACATTCCGAATTGTTGGAGAAGTTGAAGGAACTAGAGTTGTTGAACACTCTAGGAAAGGAGATCTACAAGTGTACATTGAGAAGATGCAAGGAGTGCATCAGTGAACTTGAAAGAGCTCGGGATTCAGAAGAAGACCTGTACAAGGATTGTACCAGGCCAACACTTAAAAAAACTGTTGAAATTCTGAAGCCACATGAAGGCTTAGTCGAGTGCAAAGAGTGTGTAGAGGTGTGAACTTATTCCAAGTTCAAGCTCAAGAAGGGAAAGCAAGTCGAGACTCAAATTAGTCGAGCTCGCAGGAGGACCTAGGGCCAAAACCTTTGAACTCTTCCAAATTTCCCAATTTTGGGAGAAAGTCAAAGATTGCGAGAGGGAGCAACAACAACCATTGGATCTGTTGCAAGGGGGAGATCTAGACTGTTGAATTCCATGTCCAACATCAAGAAGGAGCATGCACAGGAGGGACATATCCTAGTCATCGGATATGGGTGCGAAGGACCAACAAGCGTTTGATCCAGGTGAGGTGCATGAATCTTAGTCCTTTTAAAGTGCACAAAAGAGAGCGGACTCACGAAGTCCCGAAGTTCTGAAGTCAGTCAGAATTGTCCATCATCCATAGGGACAAGTGGTGAAAGATTGGAGAGCTTCGGAGGAAGAGTCCTTTGGAGGAAATGTGAGGGTGGAATGCATAAAAATCCCAAGGCCCAAAGTCAAGAAGCGAAAAAGTAAATCCATACCTTTGGATTTGGGAGGGATACGTGGCAAACATCTGTACACTTCGGAGGATTGGTCCTTTGGAGAATTCATAAGATGAAAATTGGTCAAAGCTGAATTAGATATGATGCTTTGGAGGCCGAGGACATGTGGCGTCGAATTTTGATCTTCAGAGGCTTGGCACTCTAGAGGTTCAGAACTCCTGAAGACTGGAGTCCTGAAGAGGATCGTAATCATTGGTTATGGAAGGAGCGTGAGTCATAGATCTCACTTGGAAAAGTTCGCAGTTGGAAGTTCAGACGAAAGGTCGCAGTTGTAGTAAAACGGTCAAATTCTGAAGTCGTGAAGCGCTTTAGGAGGTTTAGCCCTGGGTCATAGCTCGAGGCCACATAAAGGAAAGGGCCTAGTCCAAAGAGCTAGCGCCGGTTAAAATTTAGACCTTTAGAAGGAGAGCAGGGGCTTAGCAGGAGCTCATGGGTTTTCATAGAACCTGCGCCTAAGGAGAAAAGGGGCCTGTGTAAAGTAATTTTGGGTTCTAGTAGGGGCCCGAAGAGCCAATTTGGCTCACTGTTTTGAACGATGCTTGACCGGGAGGTCACAAAACCCCTAGGAGGGGATGGGGGTTGCATCACAATTGGATATAATTGTAGAAAACATAGAGATGGGCATAATTGGAAATGGAAGCGATCTGTATAGTGGAGAGAAAGTAGGACGACAGAGAGTGGAGTAGAAATAGTTGGTGTTCTTTCTTGAAGATTGATCTACAGAATTTAGTTCAGAATGAAATTAGTAAACATAAATGATGTAAAACATAAACTAAATAACACACCAATAGTAATGAAATCAAATAAAATTACAAATCAGGGACATCACTTGGGTGGAGGGGCCCTTTCAGACCATGGAAAATGTGCCTAGAGAGCTAGGTCATATCAGAAAGATACACATCAATAATTAATTCAACAACATTCAAACTTCAATCTCATAAAGATACACATCAAGATTCAATCTCACAATAATACAACAACAATGTTTTTTCTATATCTGCCGCATTCTATTACAAAACAAATATATTTATATAAAAACCCTCCACAACTAATGAACTAGAACAATGAAAAAAAATAGTTAAAACAACAAATCGAACCAGGTTTGATTCTACCCGACCACTTTAGAAGACGTTAATACAATCAAATTAGGTTTGATTTCATATACTGTTCATGCATCCTTCCAATTGATCTAAACCATAATTCGTTCAATAACTTGAAAATGTGTCACATCATAGATTTGGGCGCAATTCATAGATTCGTGATGAAGAACCACTCATAACTTTCAAACAGTTCCTTTGTTTAGATAATCGCTCCAAAGGTGCTCAATTTTCCATGTTGGGAGAAAAACCCATGTCTTAGAATCTTCATATTTGACCTTATTGGCACAAAAATCAAGGCTAAAGTTGATTGTCTGGAACTTTTATTAATTTTTGTTGAATTCTTTCCCCTGAGCTAGAGGTTCATGATTCACGTGTTCGCATGTTGACGTCACTGCGGAGAAAACCACATTCCCAATTTCCTTCTAGAAGCGTGTCAATATGCCAAAATGGGGGGTACCAGAATTGGGAATGTTGAACTATAATGGTACAGGAAAACTGATCGTGCTAGTACAAGAATCATACTTCACAAACTGTCATCAGTAAACCATGATATAAGCATCTTTTAATCACTAAAAATGTATAATCATCTTTTAATCACTGAAAATGTAGAAAACTATGTATTAACCATATAGGATGAATGATAATAAATAATAAGGTAATTAGACATATATTATTGGCCAAATGCGGAAAATATGACAAAAGTTGAACCCAACAAATTATGTCTTCACGTGGTCATCTTCAAAATTACCTTGATGCTCCTACATCACATAGACAGTGGTAATTAAATGTTGTAAGAATAGAGTTACTCATTTAAGGGGGGCTTGTTTCCTCTTTCTTCAATGTGCATGGAGAACTTCTTCTACTTTTCATTGAGATATAGACAAATACCTGTAAATAGATAGATTATAGAGAAAATTTTTATGTTAAAAGTGGCTTGCTCAAATTTCAACTTTTAATAGTGAACTACTAATTTAGCCTCCATGGGAATTCAAGTTTCACCAATATTATAAAGCCTTCTATAAAGCCTTCTAATTCTAATTAAGATAATTGAAATAACATGAACTTGATAACACAACTTTATTACTATATTTTTAGTTTATTGAATTGTTTCCCTAAAAAGGACAAATTTTTGCACACTATCTATTTTGCAACAAGCAGGAAAAAAAATACTTAGTCGTGCACACATCAGTCAAAAACTTATCCATGAATTGTTTCTCATGCAACTAACTATTTATTCAATTAGGAAATAGTTACATGGACACAAACACTAAACATTCATTACCTTTGTACCCTAATCTTCACTTTTCTTTCGTATTATTGATATTATTAACTTATTTTTTATTTTACTATTTTCTCTAATAATTATTATTTATTATTTTTAAAGAATCATTANGTTACATGGACACAAACACTAAACATTCATTACCTTTGTACCCTAATCTTCACTTTTCTTTCGTATTATTGATATTATTAACTTATTTTTTATTTTACTATTTTCTCTAATAATTATTATTTATTATTTTTAAAGAATCATTACCTTTGTACCCTAATCTTCACTTTTCTTTTGTATTATTGATATTATTAACAGATTTTTTATTTTACTATTTTCTCTAATACTTATTGTTTATTATTTTTATATTTCTTTAAGAACAATTTTTTTTTAAATATATTTTCATTAACTTTCTTTTTTGATTAATTGTTAATTTGTTTGAGATCTATTCTTTTAATATTCTTCATGGTCAATTTATTATCAAAATCTCTTATTTTAATTTTAATTTTTAATATTTCTTACTCAATGGTTAGATCTCTTATTTTAATTTTTCTTACTTCATTATTTTTTCATAAATAAAATAAAACAACATAACTAATGTAATATGTCCCAATTAAATTAAAGGGTAATATGTCACTATTTAGGGCTTAACATATGACCATATAATTAAGGAATATATTAAATAACTAAACAAACCAATACATAAACAACAAAACAATATATATCAATGGGAACAATATAACTCATTAAAGATATAATATATAACAAATTTAAATACACACAACAATGATTAAGTAACAACAAAACAATATATATATGATAATATACCTCACCAATATAACTTTAACTCACATCACCTAATAATTGTAACATAATTTATATAACAACACAATAACATGACTTGCAACATTAACACAACAATATATAGCATATAACACACTACAACCCAATGTATAACGCAATGTTAATGTAATCGATATATGTGGTGAATGTAACATTATATCACTCATCACTTAGAGAAATATAACATGATTTATATACATGAAACAAACCACACAATGATAAAACATACGTATATCAATATAACACAGATGAAGACTTACATCATTTTTGTAGTGTTGCAAGAATAATAGTGGGATAAATATTAGAGGAACAGATGGATACACATCAGAGTAAAGGAAAGGTCATAGATCTCACCCGGGTAAATTCATAGTTCGGAGTTCGGGTGAAAGGTCGCAGTTGTAGTAAAACAACCGAAGCCTGAAGTCACGAAGCGCTTCAGGACGTTTAGCCTCGGGTCATAGCCCGAGGCCACATAAAGGAATGGGCCTAGTCCAGAGAGCTAGCGCCAGTTAAAATTTAGACCTTTAAAAAGAGAGTAGGGACTTAGTAGGAGCCCACGGGTTTTCATAGAACCTGTGCCTAAGGAAAAAAGGGGTCTGAGTAAAGTAATTTTGTGTTCCAGCAGGGGCCCGTAGAGCTAATTCGGCTCACCATTTTGAACGATCCTTGACTGGGAGGTCGCAGAACCCCCAGGAGGGGAAGGGGGTTGCATCAAGTGGTATCATAGCTTTATTTTGCTTGCAGAAAGAAGGAAAAGGAATAAGAAGTAGTCTGGTAGCATTAGATGGTATCAGGAGCTTGAGTTCGTATGTAGACAACATGTAAGGGAGGCAAAGTGGTGATGCTCTGTGTGAAGGATTACTTGAAAGAAGTGTAGCATTCAAGCAAAAAACTAGGTGGGTTGAGGAAAAGAGAAAATTTCTACTAAAGGCCATGGGAGAGGTTGATCAAAAGGAGACCGTCGATAAAAAAGAAAGGCAGAAATTGACAGAGAGCTCGAAGAAATCCAAGTAGAAATGGAGAGGCTAGCATTGAAGATGAAACAAGAATAACAAGTACGTTGGAGGTACAAATAGCCAATGAAGAAGAGAACAAAGTGGTTTGTTCAGAAGTTGTTGACCAGAAGGCGGAAATAGGTAATGAGGATATGGCTGAGGGAAACTGAAAACCTCAATGACACAGAGGAGGAGTTGGTTTGCGTCTGTGAGTCATAAGTTGGAGAGAACCTCAGTGATGAGGAGAAGAGATCAAGCAGAGATATCGTAGACTGCCAGGAGAGCAGTGATGAAAATTCAGATTGCTAGGTGGGAAATAAGATGAAATCATCTGAAAATCTCATAGATTGCTAGAAGGGGAAGAGGAGAAATCCTAATTTTCCAGGTGGACAAGGGAGAGGAGAGGAGACTATATGAAATTTTCATGAACTCAACTGAGATTTCATATCAACGAGGAGAGATGGTAGGGGAGGATCATAAATGTGTCCTGATCATTAGGGGAATTCAAATATTCCTTCTAATTAGCCCGATAGAGGCCAATGCACAAAGTTCATGTGCAGCAGAAGCAGAAGGACAACCAACAATGTATGTCATAGAGGAGGAGAAGGAGCAAACACTGATGTTTTCCCCAACAGAAGAAGAGGAGAAGAGAATTGAGTTTCTCACTTAGTGGGAGATGGAGTTGGAAATGTTGGAGGATTGGTTGAACAATCTAGAACCATAAGATGGCTTCCATGAGACATTCCTGCAGATTGAAGGAGAAGAGCATTTAGAGGAATGGCTCGAAAGTTTCAGCGATGGAGTTGAATAGGAGATTACTGCAGAACTAGAAACTCCAGAGGAAGACGAAGCAGACAACATGGATTTTTTTGATCTGTGTGAATAACTAGAATCCATGGAGAGGAGGGTGATAGTGAAAAGACAACACATCCAACTTCCTAAGTTGGAAACATATGGAGGAGCATACCATCCCAAGGAACAACTGGAGGAGGTTAGGAGTGTAACAACACAAGAGGAATTGGAAGACGACACTCTAGCAAAGGAGATAGCTGAGAAACAACTCACTGAGGAGACTACAGAATCAAATTTTGCAGCAGAGTGGCAAGTCAAGGACACAGAAGAAGAATAAAACATGGGATATTACCATGATCTTCCTTTTGATCAACATGAAGAGATGCAACAGAGAAGTATGCAAAGAAATAACCAGCTAGCAAAGAAGTTGGAGGAGGTAGTAGAGGAGACAAGGAGGTTGATGTTGAGGTTAGCAGAGGAGACTTTTGGAAGGAGGAATTTGAACGGAGGAGGACCTGGAAGAGTAGTAGGGAAGAAACAACACCACCAACAACATATCAAAGGAGTAGGACAAATATCTCCAAGGGAGAGTTTGGGATCCAAGAGAAATTCAAAAGCGGAGTAGAGGAGATCATGATATTCCCAATAGTGGAGTATGATGTAGGAGCATCACTCCACCTCAGCAACATGCCAGAATTCCAACATATCAAAGTGCATTCAAGGAGGGGAGAAGCACCAACCCTCTCATTTTTCCCGCAAATTTAAATTTTAAAATGTAATCTTAAATGCAAATTAAATGATGTAAGGCTAGGAGATCCGAGTTGATTCCTTTGTATAGGTAGTAGACGAATTCACCTTTATTAGGCTTGAGCGTACATATCTCGAGCATCACCTCGGATCTGAGAAATTAAATGATCTTTCAATGTAATATGCCTCAGTAGTTGGGCGTTGTAAATGGTGATTAGACACCACTAGAGTAGTTGGAGGGAAGGCTCAAGGAGCCCCTCTTGTATAAATATTTGTAAGATATGCCCATTAGAGGTTGTTTAAGGGAATTGAAAATCATTTTCAAGAGAGGAGAGAGTCGAGACTCTGTTTTAGTTCGAGATTGTACACATTGTAAACAAACATTCATATAAATACAAAGAGAGCAGTTTTTCTTGTCTATGAGTTTTTTGTGTGTCTATGTTTTTAATGAATGTTATATGGGTGTGTGTATGAATGTATGTTGTAGATGTATGTGATAGGTTTTGATTTGCAGGTAAGGATAGAATTCACTCTCTATTTGAGAGTTGTTGAGTTTTTTTATGTTCCTTAGGCTGTGCAAGGAGTGCACAACAAGGTATTGGAAACTCTATAGTCAGTGCAAGGGGTGACCATCTGAATTCTAATTCAAGTTCATAGGAGAATGTTCCAGGAGGGCACACTAAAACAGTTCACATACTCAAGAGGAGCCTCAAGGTTACTGAACACCTTGGGGGAAAGTCTGTGTAGGATAAATCACAACCACAGTTGTTCAATACAGAGTTCTGCCAAGTGGGCATCGAACAGGGGCAAGAGTGCACAAGAATAAATCTATTTAGAGTATAGAGAGAGATAGGTGTTAGATGAAGACACCATAGATTTTTTGAATACTCTGCAAGCTCAACAAGGAGTGCTTCGAAAATGTGCAAGGAGTAAACAGAACCAACACATTATGAAGTGTTGGAGAATTTGAAGGAACTAGAGTTGTTGAACACTCTAGGAAAGGAGCTTTGCAAGTGTGCATTGAGCAGATGCAAGGAGTGCATCAGTGAACCTGAAAGAGCTCAGGATTCAGAAGAAGACCTATACAAGGATTGCACCAGACCAACACTTAGAAAAATTGTTGAAAGTATGAAGCCACATGAAGGCTCAGTCGAGCGCAAAGAGTGCGTAGAGGTGTGAACTTATTCCATGTTCAATCTCAAGGATGAAAAGCAAGTCGAGACTCAAATTAGTCGAGCTCGCAGGAGGACCTAGGGCCAAAACCTTTGAACTCTTACAAAATTTCCCAATTTTAGGAGAAAGTCAAAGCTTGTGAGAAGGAGCAACAACAACCATTAGATCCGCTGTAAGGGGGAGATCTAGACCGTTGAGTTCCATGTCCAACATCAAGAAGGACCATGCATAGGAGGGACATATCCTAGTCATCGGATATGGGCGCAAAGGACCAACAAGCATTGTATCCAGGTGAGGTGCATGAATCTTAGTCCTTTTAAAGTGCACAAAAGAGAGCAGACTCACAAAGTCTAGAAGTTCTGAATTCAGTCGAAACTGTCCATCGTCCAGAGGGACAGGTGGCGAAAGATTAGAGAGCTTCAGAGGAAGAGTCCTTTGGATGGAATGCATAAAACTCCCGAGGCCCGAAGTCAAGAAGCGGAAAAGTAAATCCAGACCTTTGGATCTGGGAGGGATACGTGGCAGACATCTGTACACTTCGGAGGATTGGTCCTTCGGAGAATTTGCAAGTTGAAAAGCAATCGAAAAGCAATTTGAATTAGATATGATCCTTTGGAGGTCGAGGACACGTGGTGTCGAATTTTGATCTTTGGAGGCTTGGTGCTCTGGAGGTTCGGAACTCCTAAAGGCCGGAGTCCCGAAGAGGATCGCAACCGTTGGTTGTAGAAGGAGCATGAGCCATAGATCTCACTTGGTTAAGTTCACAGTTTGGAGTTCGAGCGAAAGGTCGCAGTTGTAGTAAAACGATCGAATCCTGAAGTCGCAAAGCACTTCAAGAGGTTTATCCCTGGGTCATAGCCCGAGGCCACATAAAGGAAAGGGCCTAGTCCAAAGAGCTAGTGCCGATTAAAATTTAGACCTTTAAAAAGAGAGTAGGGGTAATTAAATGTTGTAAGAATAGAGTTACTCATTTAAGGGGGGCTTGATTCCTCTTTCTTCAATGTGCATGGAGAAGTTCTTCTACTTTTCATTGAGATATAGACAAATACTTGTAAATAGATTATAGAGAAAAAATTTATGTCAAAAGTGGCTTGCTCAACTTTCAACTTTTAATAGTGAACTACTAATTTAACCTCCATGAGAATTCAAATTTCACCAATAATGTAAAGCCTTCTAATTCTAATTAAGATAATTGAAATAACAAGAATTTGTTGCTAATTGAAATAACACAACTTTATTACTATATTTTTAGTTTATTGAATTGTTTTCCTAAAAAAGACAAATTTTTGCACACTATCTATTTTGCAACAAGCATGAGAAAAAATACTTAGTTGTGCACACATCAATCAAAAACTTATCCATGAATTGTTTCTCATGAAACTAACTATTTATGCAATTAGGAAATAGTTACATGGACACAAACACTAAACATTCATGTATTATTGATATTATTAACTTATTTTTTATTTTATTATTTTCTCAAATAATTATTATTATTTTTTTTTAAAGAATCATTACCTTTGTACCCTAATCTTCATTTTTCTTTCGTATTATTGATATTATTAACTTATTTTTTCTTTTACTATTTTCTCTAATAATTATTATTTATTATTTTTATATTTCTTTAAGAACAATTTTTTTAAAATATATTTTCATTAATTTCTCTCTTGATTAATTGTTAATTTGTTTGAGATCTGTTATTTTAATATTCTTCATGGTCAACTTATTATCAAAAACTCTTATTTTAATTTTAATTTTTAATATTTCTTACTCAATGATTAGATCTCTTATTTTAATTTTTCTTACTTCATTATTCTTTCATAATTTTTTATTTTTTTCTCAACAGCTATCTATCTCCTGTTCTTACCTTATAAATCTATTATTTCACATACTCTTTTCAAATTAATGAGTTTTTGTTTTTCATGATGATGGGTAGAGTGTCCACTAAAAGTTTCAAAATTGTCTACACAATTTATCTCAACAAAATTTTACTTATAACTAACTTTGAAAACATACACACTGATATACATTACAAAGTGGTATTCATATTATATTCATATAATTAATTGTATATGTTTAACCATTTATAATTGATTGGGAAAAGGTGGTATTCATATTATATTCATATAATTAATTGTATATGTTTAACCATTTATAATTGATTGGGAAAAGGTTCAAACTCCAAATGAAGACACTCCATCCTATAAGATCGGGCAGAGAGATCTCTGGACCCGAGCAGGAGCCTCTTCTTTCTCTTGCCGTGCTTGAACAGTTCCAACTGATTGAATATTAAATAGAAGATATTTTTCTTATTCAGTATAGACCAAACTGAACTGTTTATCGTGAGAATGTACAGTTCAGAATAGATCTGGTTCCATCCATTGAAGA
>SNQJ01S0119377.1:27367-44746 GCA_010110895.2 Picea sitchensis
AAGGTAATGATTCTTTAAAAAAAAATAATAATAATTATTTGAGAAAATAATAAAATAAAAAATAAGTTAATAATATCAATAATACATGAATGTTTAGTGTTTGTGTCCATGTAACTATTTCCTAATTGCATAAATAGTTAGTTGCATGAGAAACAATTCATGGATAAGTTTTTGATTGAGATTAAGTATATTTTGTCATGCTTGTTGCAAAATAGATAGTGTGCAAAAATTTATCTTTTTAGGGAAACAATTCAATAAACTAAAAATATAGTAATAAAGTTGTGTTATTTCAATTAGCAACAAGTTCTTGTTATTTCAATTATCTTAATCAGAATTAGAAGGTTTTATAGAAGGCTTTACATTATTGGTGAAACTTGAATTCCCATGGAGGCTAAATTAGTAGTTCACTATTAAAAGTTGAAAGTTGAGCAAGCCAATTTTGATATAAATTTTTTCTCTATAATCTATTTACAAGTATTTGTCTATATCTCAATGAAAAGTAGAAGAACTTCTCCATGCACATTGAAGAAAGAGGAATCAAGCCCCCCTTAAATGAGTAACTCTATTCTTACAACATTTAATTACCATTGTCTATGTGATGTAGGAGCATCAAGGTCATTTTGAAGATGACCACGTGAAGACATAATTTGTTGGGTTCCACTTTTTCCATATTTTCCGCATTTGGCCAATAATATATGTCCAATTACCTTATTATTTATTATCATTCATCCTATGTGGTTAATACATAGTTTTCTACATTTTCAATGATTAAAAGATGATTATACATTTTTAGTGATTAAAAGATGATTATATCATGGTTTACTGACGACAGTTTGTGAAGTATGATTCTTGTACTAGCACGATCAGTTTTCATGTACCATTATAGTTCAACATTCCCAATCTTGGTACCCCCCATTTTGGCATATTGGCACGCTTCTAGAAGGAAATTGGGAATGTGGTTTTCTCCGCAGCGACGTCAACATGCGGACACGTGAATCATGAACCTCCAACTCAGGGGCAAGAATTCAACGAAAATTAATAAAAGTTTGAGACAATCAACTTTAGCCTTGATTTTTGTGCCAATAAGGTCGAATCTGAAGATTCTAAGACATGGGTTTTTCTCCCAACATGGAAAATTTAGCACCTATCGAGCAATTATCCAAAAAAAGGAACTATTTGAAAGTTATGAGTGGTTCTCCATCATGAATCTATGAATTGTGCCCAGATCTATGATGCGACACATTTTCAAGTTATTGAACGAATTATGGTTTAGATCAATTGGAAGGATGCATGAATAGTATATGAAATCAAACCTAATTTGATTGTATTAATGTCTTCTAAAGTGGTCAGGTAGAATCAAACCCAGTTCGATTTGTTGTGTTAACTATTTTTTATTCATTGTTCTAGTTCACTAGTTGTGGAGGGTTTTTATATAAATATATTTGTTTTGTAATAGAATGAGGCAGATATAGAAAAAACATTGTTGTTGTATTATTGTGAGATTGAAGCTTGATGTGTATCTTTATGAGATTGAAGTTTGAATGTTGTTGAATTAATTATTGATGTGTATCTTTCTGATATGAGCTATCTCTCTAGGCACATTTCCCATGGTCCGGAAGGGCCCCTCCACCCACGTGATCTCCCTTATTTGTAATTTTATTTGATTTCATTACTATTGGTGTGTTATTTAGTTTATGTTTTACATCATTTATGTTTACTAATTTCATTCTGAACTAAATTCCGTAGATCAGTCTTCAAGAAAGAACACCAACAATTTTTGCTCCACTCTTTGTCATCCTACTTTCTCTCCACTGTATAGATCACTTCCATTTCCAATTATGCCCATCTCTATGTTTTCTACAATTGTATCCAATTGTGATGCAACCCCCCTCCCCTCCTGGGGGTTTTTCGACCTCTCGGTCAAGGATCGTTCAAAACAGTGAGCCAAATTGGCTCTTTGGGCCCCTGCTAGAACCCAAAATTACTTTATACAGGCCCCTTTTTCCTTAGGCTCAAGTTCTATGAAAACCCACGGGCTCCTACTAAGCCCCTGCTCTCTTTTTAAATGTCTAAATTTTAATCGGCACTAGCTCTTTGGACTAGGCCCTTTCCTTTATGTGGCCTCGGGCTATGACCCGGGGCTAAACCTCTTGAAGTGCTTTGCAACTTCAAGATTCGACCGTTTTACTACAACTGCGACCTTTCACCCGAACTCCAAACTGCGAACTTAACCAAGTGAGATCTACGACTCATGCTCCTTCTACAACCAATGGTTGCGATCCTCTTCGGGACTCGGGCCTTTAGGAGTTCTGAACCTCCAGAGCGCCAAGCCTCCAAAGATCAAAATTCAACGCCACGTGTCCTCGACCTCCAAAGGATCATATCTAATTCAAATTGCTTTTCGATTTCTTTTCAGCTTGTGAATTCTCCGAAGGACCAATCCTCCGAAGTGTACAGATGTTTGCCACGTATCCCTCCCAGATCCAAAGGTCTGGATTTACTTTTCCACTTCTTGACATCGGGCCTCGGGAGTTTTATGCATTCCATCCAAAGGAATCTTCCTATGAATCTCTCTAATCTTTCGCCACCTGTCCCCCTGGACGATGGACAGTTCCGACTGAATTCAGAACTTCTGGACTTTTTGAGTCCGCTCTCTTTTGTGCACTTTAAAAGGACTAAGATTCATGCACCTCACCTGGATACAATGCTTGTTGGTCCTTCGCGCCCATATCCGACGACTAGGATATGCCCCTCCTACGCACGCTCCTTCTTGATGTTGGACATGGAACTCAACGGTCTAGATCTCCCCCTTGCAGCAGATCCAATGGTTGTTGTTGCTCCTTCTCACAAGCTTTGACTTTCTCCCAAAATTGGGAAATTTTGTAAGAGTTCAAAGGTTTTGTCCCTAGGTCCTCTTGCGAGCTCAACTAATTTGAGTCTCGACTTGCTTTTCATCCTTGAGATTGAACATGGAATAAGTTCACACCTCTACGCACTCTTTGCGCTTGACTGAGCCTTCATGTGGCTTCAAACTTTCAACAGTTTTTCTAAGTGTTGGTCTGGTGCAATCCTTGTATAGGTCTTCTTTTGAATCCTGAGCTCTTTCAGGTTCACTGATGTACTCCTTGCATCTGCTCAATGCACACTTACAGAGCTCCTTTCCTAGAGTGTTCAACAACTCTAGTTCCTTCAAATTCTCCAACACTTCATAATGTGTTGGTTCTGTTACTCCTTTCACATTTTCAAAGCACTCGTTGTTGAGCTTGCAGAGTATTCAAAAAATCTATGGTGTCTTCATCTAACACTTATCTCTCTCTATACTCTAAATAGATTTATTCTTGTGCACTCTTGCCCCTGTTCGATGCCCACTTGGAAGAACTTTGTATTGAACAACTGTGGTTGTGATTTATCCTGCATAGACTTTCCCCCAAGGTGTTCAGTAACCTTGAGGCTCCTCTTGAGTATGTGAACTTTTTTAGTGTGTCCTCCTGGAACGTTCTCCTATGAACTTGAATCAGAATTCAGATGGTCACCCCTTGCACTGACTATAGAGTTTCCAATACCTTGTTGTGCACTCCTTGCACAACCTAAGGAACCCAAAAAAACTCAGCAACTCTCAAATAGAGAGTGAATTCTATGCTTACCCTGCAAATTAAAACCTATCACATACATCTACAACATACATTCATACACACACCCATATAACATTCATTAAAAACATAGACGCACAAAAAACTCATTGACAGGAAAAAATACTCTCTTTGTATTTATATGAATGTTTGTTTACAATGTGTACAATCTCAGACTACAACAGAGTCTCGACTCTCTCCTCTCTTGAAAATGATTTTCAATTCCCTTAAACAACCTCTAATGGGCATATCTTACAAATATTTATACAAGAGGGGCTCCTTGAGCCTTCCCTCCAACTACTCTAGTGGTGTCTAATCATCATTTACAACGCCCAACTACTGAGGCATAGTACATTGAAAGATCATTTACTTTCTCAGATCCGATGTGATACTCGAGATATGTATGCTCAAGCCTAATAAAGGTGAATTCATCTACTACCTATACAAAGGAATCAACTTGGATCTCCCAGCCTTACATCATTTAATTTGCATTTAAGATTACACTTTAAAATTTAAATTTGAGGGAAAAATGAGAGGGTTGGTGCCTCTCCCCTCCTTGAATGCACTTTGATGTGTTGGAATGCTGGCATGTTGCTGAGGTGGAGTGATGATCCTACATCATACTCCTCTATTGGGAAGATCATGAGCTCCTCTGCTCCGCTTTTGAATTCCTCCTGGATCCCAAACTCTCCCTTGGAGATATTCATCCTACTCCTTTGATATGTTGTTGGTGGTGTTGTTTCTTCCCTACTGCTCTTGCAGGTCCTCCTCCGTTCAACTTCCTCCTTCCAAAAGTCTCCTCTGCTAACCTCAACATCAACCTCCTTGTCCCCTCTACTACCTCCTCCAACTTCTTTGCTAGCTGGTTATTTCTTTGCATACTTCTCTGTTGCATCTCTTCATGTTGATCAAAAGGAAGATCATGGTAATATCCCATGTTGTATTCTTCTTCTATGTCCTTGACTTGCCACTCTGCTGCAAAATTCTATTATGTAGTCTCCTCAGTGAGTTGTTTCTCAACTATCTCCTTTGCCAGAGTGTCTTCTTTCAATTCCTCTTGTGTTGTTACACTCCTAACCTCCTCCAGTTGTTCCTTGGGATGGTATGTTCCTCCATATGTTTCCAACTTAGGAATTTGGATGTGTGGTCTTTTCACTATCACCCTCCTCTCCATGGATTCTAGATATTCACACAGATCAGAAAAATCCATGTTGTCTGCTTCGTCTTCCTCTGGAGTTTCTAGTTCTGCAGTAATCTCCTATTCAACTCCATGGATGAAACTTTCGAGCCATTCCGCTAAATTCTCTTCTCCTTCAATCTGCAGGAATGTCTCATGGAAGCCATCTTATGGTTCTAGATTGTTCAACCAATCCTCCAACATTTCCAACTCCATCTCCCACTAAGTGAGAAACTCAATTCTCTTCTCCTCTTCTTCTGTTGGGGAAAACATCAATGTTTTCTCCTTCTCCTCCTCTATGACAGACATTTTTGGTTGTCCTTCTACTTCTGCTGCACATGAAATTTGTGCACTGGCCTCTATCGGGATAATTAGAAGGAATATCTGAATTCCCCCAATGATCAGGACATGTTTCTGATCCTCCCCTACCATATCTCCCCGTTGATATGAAATCTCAGTTGATTTCATGAAACTTTCATATAGTCTCCTCTCCTCTCCCTTGTCCACCTGGAAAATCAGGATTTCTCCTCTTCCCCTTCTAACAGTCTATGATATTTTCAGATGATTTCATCTTATTTCCCACCTAGCAATCTGAATTTTCATCACTTCTCTCCTGGTAGTCTACGATATCTCTGCTTGATCTCTTCTCCTCATCACTGAGGTTATCTCCAACTTATGGCTCACGGATGCAAACCAACTCCTCCTCTGTGTCACTGAGGTTTTCAGTTTCCCTCAACCATATCCTCATTACCTATTGCTACCTTCTGGTCAACAACTTTTGAACAAGCCACTTTGTTCTCTTCTTCATTGGCTATTTGTACCTCCAACGTACCTATGATTCTTGTTGCATCTTCAATGCTAGCCTCTCCATTTCTACTTGGATTTCTTCGAGCTCTCTGTCAATTTATGCCTTTCTTTTTTATCGACGGTCTCCTTTTGATCGACCTCTCCCATGGCCTTCAGTAGAAATTTTCTCTTTTCCTCAGCCCACCTAGTTTTTTGCTTGACTGCTACACTTCTTTCAAGTAATCCTTCACACAGAGCATCACCACTTTGCCTCCCTTACATGTTGTCTACATATGAACTCAAGCTCCTGATACCATCTAATGCTATCATACTACTTCTTATTCCTTTGCCTTCTTTCTACAAGCAAAATAAAGCTATGATACCACTTGATGCAACCCCCTTCCCCTCCCGGGGGTTCTGCGACCTCCTGATCAAGGATCGTTCAAAATGGTGAGCCGAATTAGCTCTATGGGCACCTGCTGGAACACAAAATTACTTTAATCAAACCCCTTTTTTCCTTAGGCACGGGTTCTATGAAAACCCGTGGGCTCCTACTAAGTCCCTACTCTCTTTTTAAAGGTCTAAATTTTAACTGGTGCTAGCTCTCTGGACTAGGCCCATTCCTTTATGTGGCCTCAGGCTATGACCCGAGGCTAAACGTCCTGAAGTGCTTCGTGACTTCAGGATTTGGCCGTTTTACTACAACTGCGACCTTTCAACCGAACTCCGAACTGTGAACTTACCCGGGCAAGATCTATGAATCACGCTCCTTCAACAACCAATGGTCATGATCTGCATCGGGACTCTAGCCTTCGGGAGTTTCGAACCTCCTTTCACCAAAACCTCCAGAGCGCCAAGCTTTTGAAGATCAAAATTTGACGCCACGTGTCCTCGAACTCCAAAGGATCAGTTCTATTTCGGCTTAGGCCTATTTTCAGCTTGTGAATTTTCTAAAGGACCAATCCTCCGAAATGTACGGATGTCCACCACATATCCCTCCCAGATCCAATGATCTGGATTTAGTTTGTCGCTTCTTGACTTTGGGCCTCGGGAGTTTTATGCACTCTGGCCTCACCTTTCCTTCGAAGGACTCTTCCTCCAAATCTCTCTAATATTTCACCACCTTTCCCTCTGGATGATGGACAATTCCAACTAACTTTGAAACTTTGAGACTTCACGAGTCATGTCTCTTTTGTGCACTTTAAAAGTACTAAGATTCATGCACCTCACCTGGATCCAACGCCTGTTGGTCCTTCATGCCTAGATCCAACAATTATGATCTGTCTCTCCTGCACATGATCCTTCTTGATGCTGGACATGGAATTCAATGGTCCAGATATCCCCCTTACAGTGGATCCAACGACTGTTGTTGCTCCTTCTCTCAAGCTTTGGCTTTCTCCCAAAATTGGGAAATTTTGTAAGGGTTCAAAGGTTTTAGCCCTCGATCCTCCTGGGAGCTCAGCTAATTTGAGTCTCAACTTGATTTTCCTCATTGAGATTGAACTTTGAATAATTTCACACCTCTGCACACTCTTTGCACTCGATTGAGCCTTCAGGCGGCTTTCGAATTTCAACACTTCGTCTAAGTGTTGTCTTGGTGCAATCCTTGAACATGTATTCTTCTGAATCCTGAGCTCTTTCAGGTTCACTGATGCAATCCTTGCATCCTCTCAATGCACACTTGCAGAGTTCCTTTCCCCAGAGTGTTCAACAACTATGGTTCCTTCAACTTCTCCAACACTTCAAAATGTGTTGTTTATGTGCAGTCCTTGCACTTTATCGAAGCACTCCTTGCTGAGCTTGCAGAGTATTCAACAAATCTATGGTGTCTTCCTCTGGCACTTCTCTCTCTCTAGACTCTAAAAATATTTCTTCTTGTGCACTCTTGCACCTACTCTATGCCCACATGGAAAATCTCTCAGAGTATTCAATAACTCTGGTTGTGCTTTCTCCTACACATACTTTCCCCCAAGGTGTTCAGTAACCTTGAGGCTCCTATTGAGTATGTCAATTGTTCTGGTGTTCCCTCCTAGCACGTTATCCTCTGAGCTCGAAAAAAAATTCAGATGCACACCCCTTGCGCTGGCTATAGAGTTTCCAATACCCTATTGTACACTCCTTGCACAGCCTAAGGAACCCAAAACAACTCAACAAATCTCAAACAGATAGTGAATTCTATCCTTACCCTACAGATGAAAACCTGTCACACACATCTACAACATACATTCATAAACACACACAGATAACATTCATTAAACACATAGATGCACATAAAACTCATAGATAGGAAAAAATGCTATGTTTGTATTTATATGAATGTCTATTTACAATGTGTACAAGCTCAGACTACAACAAAGTCTCAACTCTCTCCTCTCCTTACAATGATTTTCAATTCCCTTCAACAACCTCTATTGGGCATATCTTACAAAGCTTTATACAAGAGGGGCTCCTCAAGATTTCCCTCTAACTACTCTAGTGGTGTCTAATCACCGTTTACAAGGCCTAACTACTGAGGTAGATTACATTGAAAGATCATTTACTTTCTCATATCTGAGGTGATGCTCAAGATTTGTACGCTCAAGCCTAATAAAGGAGACTTCATCTACTTCCTGTACAAAGGCATCAACGCGGCTCTCGCGACCTTACAACATTTAATTTTCATTTAATATTACATTTTAAAATTTAATTTTGAGGGAAAAATGAGAGGGTTGGTGCCTTTCCCCTCCTTGAATGCGCTTTGATGTGATGGAATTTTGGCACGTTGCTGAGTTGGAGTGATTCTCCTGCATCAAATTGACCACTTCCTCTTCCACGCATATTGCCAATAATTTTAACATCCATCTTGGTTCACTCCATCTGCCTTCAATTCGTCCATATAAATCTAGTTCTCTTCCTTTACTCTGCTGTGTATCCATATGTTCCTCTAATAATTATCCCACTGTTATTCTTGCAACACTGCAAAAATGATGTAAGTCTTCATCTGTGTTATATTGATATACGTATGTTTTATCATTGTGTGGTTTGTTTCATGTATATAAATCATGTTATATTTCTCTAAGTAATGAGTGATATAATGTTACATTCACCACGTATATCGATTACATTAACATTGCGTTATACATTGGGTTGTAGTGTGTTATATGTTATATATTGTTGTGTTAATGTTGCAAGTCATGTTATTGTGTTGTTATATAAATTATGTTACAATTATTATGTGATGTGAGTTAAAGTTATATTGGTGAGGTATATTATCATATATACATTGTTTTGTTGTTACTTAATCATTGTTGTGTGTATTTAAATTTGTTATATATTATATCTTTAATGAGTTATATTGTTTCCATTGATATATATTGTTTTGTTGTTTATGTATTGGTTTGTTTAGTTATTTAATATATTCCTTAATTATATGGTCATATGTTAAGCYCTAAATAGTRACAYATTACYCTTTAATTTAATTGGGRCATATTACATTAGTTATGTTRTTTTATTTTATTTAKGAAAAAATAATGAMGTAAGAAAAATTAAAATAAGAGATCTAACCATTGAGTAAGAAATATTAAAAATTAAAATTAAAATAAGAGATTTTGATAATAARTTGACCATGAAGAATATTAAAAGAATAGATCTYAAACAAATTAACAATTAATCAARAAAGAAARTTAATGAAAATATATTTAAAAAAAAWTTGTTCTTAAAGAAATATAAAAATAATAAACAATAAGTATTAGAGAAAATAGTAAAATAAAAAATMTGTTAATAATATCAATAATACAAAAGAAAAGTGAAGATTAGGGTAYAMAGKTAATGATTCTTTAAAAATAATAAATAATAATTATTAGAGAAAATAGTAAAATAAAAAATAAGTTAATAATATCAATAATACGAAAGAAAAGTGAAGATTAGGGTACAAAGGTAATGAATGTTTAGTGTTTGTGTCCATGTAACTATTTCCTAATTGAATAAATAGTTAGTTGCATGAGAAACAATTCATGGATAAGTTTTTGACTGATGTGTGCACGACTAAGTATTTTTTTTCCTGCTTGTTGCAAAATAGATAGTGTGCAAAAATTTGTCCTTTTTAGGGAAACAATTCAATAAACTAAAAATATAGTAATAAAGTTGTGTTATCAAGTTCATGTTATTTCAATTATCTTAATTAGAATTAGAAGGCTTTATAGAAGGCTTTATAATATTGGTGAAACTTGAATTCCCATGGAGGCTAAATTAGTAGTTCACTATTAAAAGTTGAAATTTGAGCAAGCCACTTTTAACATAAAAATTTTCTCTATAATCTATCTATTTACAGGTATTTGTCTATATCTCAATGAAAAGTAGAAGAAGTTCTCCATGCACATTGAAGAAAGAGGAAACAAGCCCCCCTTAAATGAGTAACTCTATTCTTACAACATTTAATTACCACTGTCTATGTGATGTAGGAGCATCAAGGTAATTTTGAAGATGACCACGTGAAGACATAATTTGTTGGGTTCAACTTTTGTCATATTTTCCGCATTTGGCCAATAATATATGTCTAATTACCTTATTATTTATTATCATTCATCCTATATGGTTAATACATAGTTTTCTACATTTTCAGTGATTAAAAGATGATTATACATTTTTAGTGATTAAAAGATGCTTATATCATGGTTTACTGATGACAGTTTGTGAAGTATGATTCTTGTACTAGCACGATCAGTTTTCCTGTACCATTATAGTTCAACATTCCCAATTCTGGTACCCCCCATTTTGGCATATTGACACGCTTCTAGAAGGAAATTGGGAATGTGGTTTTCTCCGCAGTGACGTCAACATGCGAACACGTGAATCATGAACCTCTAGCTCAGGGGAAAGAATTCAACAAAAATTAATAAAAGTTCCAGACAATCAACTTTAGCCTTGATTTTTGTGCCAATAAGGTCAAATATGAAGATTCTAAGACATGGGTTTTTCTCCCAACATGGAAAATTGAGCACCTTTGGAGCGATTATCTAAACAAAGGAACTGTTTGAAAGTTATGAGTGGTTCTTCATCACGAATCTATGAATTGCGCCCAAATCTATGATGTGACACATTTTCAAGTTATTGAACGAATTATGGTTTAGATCAATTGGAAGGATGCATGAACAGTATATGAAATCAAACCTAATTTGATTGTATTAACGTCTTCTAAAGTGGTCGGGTAGAATCAAACCTGGTTCGATTTGTTGTTTTAACTATTTTTTTTCATTGTTCTAGTTCATTAGTTGTGGAGGGTTTTTATATAAATATATTTGTTTTGTAATAGAATGCGGCAGATATAGAAAAAACATTGTTGTTGTATTATTGTGAGATTGAATCTTGATGTGTATCTTTATGAGATTGAAGTTTGAATGTTGTTGAATTAATTATTGATGTGTATCTTTCTGATATGACCTAGCTCTCTAGGCACATTTTCCATGGTCTGAAAGGGCCCCTCCACCCAAGTGATGTCCCTGATTTGTAATTTTATTTGATTTCATTACTATTGGTGTGTTATTTAGTTTATGTTTTACATCATTTATGTTTACTAATTTCATTCTGAACTAAATTCTGTAGATCAATCTTCAAGAAAGAACACCAACTATTTCTACTCCACTCTCTGTCGTCCTACTTTCTCTCCACTATACAGATCGCTTCCATTTCCAATTATGCCCATCTCTATGTTTTCTACAATTATATCCAATTGTGATGCAACCCCCATCCCCTCCTAGGGGTTTTGTGACCTCCCGGTCAAGCATCGTTCAAAACAGTGAGCCAAATTGGCTCTTCGGGCCCCTACTAGAACCCAAAATTACTTTACACAGGCCCCTTTTCTCCTTAGGCGCAGGTTCTATGAAAACCCATGAGCTCCTGCTAAGCCCCTGCTCTCCTTCTAAAGGTCTAAATTTTAACCGGCGCTAGCTCTTTGGACTAGGCCCTTTCCTTTATGTGGCCTCGAGCTATGACCCAGGGCTAAACCTCCTAAAGCGCTTCACGACTTCAGAATTTGACCGTTTTACTACAACTGCGACCTTTCGTCTGAACTTCCAACTGCGAACTTTTCCAAGTGAGATCTATGACTCACGCTCCTTCCATAACCAATGATTACGATCCTCTTCAGGACTCCAGTCTTCAGGAGTTCTGAACCTCTAGAGTGCCAAGCCTCTGAAGATCAAAATTCGACGCCACATGTCCTCGGCCTCCAAAGCATCATATCTAATTCAGCTTTGACCAATTTTCATCTTATGAATTCTCCAAAGGACCAATCCTCCGAAGTGTACAGATGTTTGCCACGTATCCCTCCCAAATCCAAAGGTATGGATTTACTTTTTCGCTTCTTGACTTTGGGCCTTGGGATTTTTATGCATTCCACCCTCACATTTCCTCCAAAGGACTCTTCCTCCGAAGCTCTCCAATCTTTCACCACTTGTCCCTATGGATGATGGACAATTCTGACTGACTTCAGAACTTCGGGACTTCGTGAGTCCGCTCTCTTTTGTGCACTTTAAAAGGACTAAGATTCATGCACCTCACCTGGATCAAACGCTTGTTGGTCCTTCGCACCCATATCCGATGACTAGGATATGTCCCTCCTGTGCATGCTCCTTCTTGATGTTGGACATGGAATTCAACAGTCTAGATCTCCCCCTTGCAACAGATCCAATGGTTGTTGTTGCTCCCTCTCGCAATCTTTGACTTTCTCCCAAAATTGGGAAATTTGGAAGAGTTCAAAGGTTTTGGCCCTAGGTCCTCCTGCGAGCTCGACTAATTTGAGTCTCGACTTGCTTTCCCTTCTTGAGCTTGAACTTGGAATAAGTTCACACCTCTACACACTCTTTGCACTCGACTAAGCCTTCATGTGGCTTCAGAATTTCAACAGTTTTTTTAAGTGTTGGCCTGGTACAATCCTTGTACAGGTCTTCTTCTGAATCCCGAGCTCTTTCAAGTTCACTGATGCACTCCTTGCATCTTCTCAATGTACACTTGTAGATCTCCTTTCCTAGAGTGTTCAACAACTCTAGTTCCTTCAACTTCTCCAACAATTCGGAATGTGTTGGTTCTGTGCACTCCTTACACATTTTCAAAGCACTCCTTGCTGAGCTTGTTGAGTATTCAAAAAATTTGTGGTGTCTTCCTCTGACACTTATCTCTCTCTATACTCTAAATAGATTTATTCTTGTGCACTCTTGCACCTGTTTGATGCCCACTTGGCAGATCTCTATATTCAACAATTGTGGTTGTGATTTATCTTGCACAGACTTTCTCCCAAGGTGTTCAGTAACATTGAGGCTCCTCTTGAGTATGTGAACTGTTTTGGTGTGCCCTCCTGGAATGTTATCCTATGAACTCGAAACAGAATTTAGATGGGCACCCCTTGCACCGACTATAGAGTTTCCAATACCTTGTTGTGCACTCCTTGCACAACCTAAGGAACCCAAAAAAACTCAACAACTCTCAAACCGATAGTGAATTATATCCTTATCGTGCAGATCAAAACCTATCACATACATATACAACATACATTCTTACACACCCAGAGATAACATTCATTAAAAACATAGACCCACAAAAAAGTCATAAACAAAAAAAATTGCTCTCTTTGTATTTATATGAAAGTTTGTTTACAATGTGTACAATCTCGAACTGCAACAGAGTCTCGACTCTCTCCTCTCTTGAAAATGATTTTCAATTCCCTTAAACAACCTCTAATGGGAATATCTTACAAATATTTATACAAGAGGGGCTCCTTGAGCCTTCCCTCCAACTACTCTAGTGGTGTCTAATCACCATTTAGAACGCCTAACTACTGAGGCATATTACATTAAAAGATCATTTACTTTCTCAGATCTGAGGTGATGCTCGAGATATGTACGCTCAAGCCTAATAAAGGTGAATTCATCTACTTCATGTACAAAGGAATCAACTTGGATCTCCCAGCCTTACATCATTTAATTTTCATTTAAGATTACATTTTAAAATTTAAATTTGAGGGAAAAATGAGAGGGTTGGCGCCTCTCCCCTCCTTGATATCTCTTTAATGTGTTGGAATGTTGGCATGTTGCTGAGGTGGAGAGATGCTCCTGCATCATACTCCATTGCTGGGAAGATCATGAGCTCATCTTCTCCACTTTTGAATTCCTCCTGGATCCCAAACTCTCCCTTGGAGCTGTCGACCTACTCCTATGATATGTTGTTGGTGGTGTTTTTTCTTCCCTGCTGCTCTTGCAGGTCCTCCTTTGTTCAACTTCCTTCTTCCAACAGTCTCCTCTACTAACCTCAACATCAACCTCCTTATCTCCTTTACTACCTCCTCCAACTTCTTTGTTAGCTGGATATTTCTTTGCATACTTCTCTATTGCATCTCTTCACGCTGATCAAAAGGAAGTTCATGGTAATATCCCATGTTTTCTTCTTCTTCTTTGGCCTTGACTTTCCACTCTGCTGCAGAATTTGATTCTGTAGTTTCCTCAGTGAATTGTTTCTCAACTATCTCCTTTGCCAGAGTGTCTTCTTCCAATTCCTCTTATGTTGTTACACTCCCAACCTCCTCTAGTTGCTCCTTGGGCTAGTATGCTCCTCCATATGTTTCCAACTTAGGATGTTGGATGTGTTGTCTTTGCACTATCACCCTCCTCTCCATGGATTCCAGTTATTCACATAGATCAGAAAAATCCATGTTGTCTACTTCCTCTTCCTATGGAGTTTCTAGTTATGTAGTAATCTCCTATTCAACTTCATGGCTGAAAATTCCGAGCCATTCCTCTGAATGCTCTTCTCCTTCAATCTACAGGAATGTCTCATGGAATCCATCTTATGGTTCTAGATTGTTCAACCAATCCTCCATCATTTCCAACTCCATCTCCCACTAAGTGAGAAACTCAACTGTCTTTTCCTCTTCTTCTATTGGGGAAAACATCAGTGGCTTCTCCTTCTCCCCCTCTATGACAGACACTGTTGGTTGTCCTTGTACTTATGTTGCACATGAACTTTGTGCACTGGCCTCTGCCGGGCTAATTGGCAGGAATATCTAAATTCCCCCAATGATCAAGACACATTTCTGATCCTCCCCTACCATCTCTCCTTGTTGATATGAACTCTCAGTTGAGTTCATGAGACTTTCATATAGTCTCCTCTCCTCTCCCTTGTCCACCTAGAAAACTAGGATTTGTCCTCTTCCCCTTCTAGCAGTCTATGAGATTTTCAGATGATTTCATCTTATTTCCTACCTGCCAATCTGAATTTTCATCACTGCCCTCCTGGCAGTCTACGATATCTCTGCTTGATCTCTTCTCCTCATTACTGAGGTTTTCTCCAACTTCTGGCTCACAGACGAAACCAACTCCTCCTCTGTGTCACTGAGGTTTTCAATTTCCCTCAGCCATATCCTCATTACCTATTGCCTCCTTCTAGTCAACAACTTTTGAACAAGCCACTTTGTTCTCTTCTTCATTGGCTATTCGTATCGCCAACGTACCTGTGATTCTTGCTGCATCTTCAATGCTAGCCTCTCCATTTCTACTCGGATTTCTTCAAGCTACCTGTCAATTTTTGCCTTTCTTTTTTACCAGTAGTCTCCTTTTGATCGACCTCTCCCATGGCCTTCAGTAGCAATTTTCTCTTTTCCTCATCCCACCTGGTTTTTTTCTTGACTGGTACACTTTTTTCAAGTAATCCTTCATACAGAGCATCACCACTTTGCCTCCCTTACCTGTTGTCTACATACGAACTCAAGCTCGTGATACCATCTAATGTTATCAGACTACTTCTTATTTCTTTTCCTTCTTTTTGCAAGCAAAATAAATCTTTGATACCACTTGATTTAAGCCCCCTCCCCTCCCAGGGGTTCTGCAATGTCCCAGTCAAGGATCGTTCAAAATGGTGAGTCGAATTGGCTCTACAAGCCCCTGCTGGAACACAAAATTACTTTACACGGACCCCTTTTTTCCTTAGGCACAGGTTCTATGAAAACCCACAGGCTCCTTCTAAGCCCCTACTCTCTTTTTAAAGGTCTGAATTTAACTGGCACTAGCTCTCTGGACTAGGCCCTTTCCTTTATGTGGCCTCAGGCTATGACCCAAGGCTAAATGTCCTGAAGTGCTTCGTGACTTCAGGTTTAAGTTGTTTTACTACAACTGCGAGCTCTCACCCGAACTCTGAACTATGAACTTACCCAAGCGAGATCTATGACTCATGCTCCTTCAACAACTAATGGTCGCGATCCACATCAGGACTCTTTCCTTCGGGAGTTCCAAACCTCCTTTCACCAAAACCTCCAAAGCGCCAAGATTTTGAAAATCGAAATTCGATGCCACATGTCCTCGACCTCCAAAGGATCAGATCTAATTCATCTTAGGCTTATTTTCAGCTTGTGAATTCTCCGAAGGACCAATCCTCCAAAGTGTACGGATTTCCACCACATATCCCTCCCAGATCCAATGATCTGGATTTAGTTTGTCACTTCTTGACTTCGGGCCTTGGGAGTTTTATGCACTCCACCCTCACCTTTCCTTCGAAGGACTCTTCCTCCAAAGCTCTTTGATATTTCAGCACCTGTCCCTTTGGACGATGGAAAGTTCCGCCTAACTTCAAAACTTTGAGACTTCACGAGTCCTCTCTCTTTTGTGCACTTTAAAAGTACTAAGATTCATGCACCTCACCTAGATCCAACGCTTGTTGGTCCTTCGTGCCTAGATCTGATGAATAGGATTTGTCCCTCCTGCGTGTGCTCCTTCTTGATGTTGGACATGGAATTCAACTGTCCAGATATCCCCCTTGCAGCGGATCCAACGACTGTTGTTTCTCCTTCTCTCAAGATTTGGCTTTCTCCCAAAATTGGGAAATTTTGTAAGGGTTCAAAATTTTTATCCCTCGGTCCTCTTGGGAGCTCAGCTACTTTTAGACTCAACTTGATTTTCCTCCTTGATCTTGAAATTTGAATAAGATCACACCTATGCGCACTCTTTGCACTCGATTGAGCCTTCATGTGGCTTCATAATTTCAACACTTTGTATAAGTGTTGTCCTGGTGCAATCCTTGAACACGTATTCTTCTGAATCCTGAGCTCTTTAAGGTTCACTGATGCACTCCTTGCATCCGCTCAATGCACACTTGAAAAGTCCTTTCCCCAAAGTGTTCAAAAACTATGGTTCCTTCAACTTCTCCAACACTTCAAAATGTGTTGTTTCTGTGCAGTCCTTACACTTTATCAAAGCACTCCTTGCTGATCTTGTATATTATTCAACAACTCTGTGGTGTCTTCCTCTGAAACTTCTCTCTCTCTAGACTCTAAAAATATTTCTTTTTGTGCACTCTTGCACCTACTCAATGCCCAAATGGAAAATCTCTCAGAGTATTCAACAATTGTAATGTCCCTTTCCAAATAGGAGCTCCAAAAGAGGAGGCTTAATGGTCTAAACCGCCCCGTTAGACTATAGCCATGGCCGAAGAGGGGTAAATAGGGTTACTAGAGGTCACTCCAGTCACAGGTGTTATATTAGGAAAGTGACATTGATCTAAAAAGGGTTAAAAGTGCTTTTAAGTCATTATGAGCTAAAAATAGAAGCAACAGTGAATTAGGGTTTTAGCAGTGATTTAGGGTTTTGGAAGTCAACAACGAATTAGGGTTTCAACATGATTTAGGGTTTTGGAAATCAACAGTGAATTAGGGTTTTAGCATGATTTAGGGTTTTGGAAAGCTATAAAAGAAGGGTCGGCGACCTAATTCATCATTATGCAGATTATGACTTGTCATTGAGGAGAAGAGGCGCATCTCAGGAGAGATAG